>ML395156.1:28676-56720 GCA_005239525.1 Nicotiana knightiana | reverse complement strand
TTTGATGAATTACCATGCATACATGCAATTGCAGCTATTGAGAAGAGAAACATCAAGAAGTCCAACTTTTGCTCGCACTGGTACTTAAAGGAATCTTGGCTGAAAACATATGAAAGACAAATACATCCTGTAGGACATACTGATTCTTGGATTGTACCAGAGAGTGTTAAGTCACAAATTGTTAAACCTCCAGATTTCAAAGTGCCACCAGGTAGAAGGTGGAAGAAAAGGCATATTCCAGCTACCGAGTCATCAAAATAACATTCAAATGTTGTCGTTGCAAAATAATTGGTCATAATAGAACAACTTGTATATATTCTCCGGCAGTCCATCCATTTTCAAGGAAGCATAGAGAATAGTAGATATATCCACTTATGTTTATCGACTCTTTTAAGTTTTTGTTATAAATTTGATTCATTTAGATTATTCTTATTTGAGAAGATGTCTGAATTTTAAAAATTCCTTTCTGCTTACGTTTTTATTTCTTTTGAGTTCAAAGTTCAAAAGTTAAGGACAGGAAGTCCTTAACTTTGACTTACAAGTTCAAAAGTTAAGGACAGACAGTCTTTAAGTTTGAGTTCAAAGTTCAAAAGTTAAGGACAAGCAGCCCTTAACTTTGACTTACAAGTTAAAAAGTTAAGGACATATAGTCCTTAAGTTTGAGTTCAAAGTTCAAAAGTTAAGGACAGACAGTACTTAACTTTGACTTACAAGTTCAAAAGTTAAGGACACTTGGTCCTTAACTTACAGTTCCAAGTACAAAAAATAAGGACACTTGGTCCTGAAGTTTGAGTTCCAAGTTCAAAACTTAAGGATTCAATTTCAAAAGTTGAGGACATATGGTCCTGAACTTAGACTTTCAAGTTCAAAAGTTAAGGACACTTGGTCCTGAAGTTTGAGTTTCAATTTCAAAACTTAAGGACTCTTGGTCTTGAAGTTTGAGTTTCAGTTTCAAAACTTAAGGACTCTTGGTCCTAAAGTTTGAGTTTCATGTTAAAAAGTTAAGGACACATGGTCCTGGACTTTGACTTACAAGTTCAAAAGTTAAGGACAAATCAATACTTACAAGCTCAATACACTTAATTTAGGGATTGCAAATGGACAAATCCATACTTGACATAAACAAAGAAATTAATAACATGATGCCTTCATATTACTTGTGAAATTGTAATTTTGTATAACTGTGACAAAAAATTATTCTATGCAAACAAAATAAAAGTGCCTTTTGAGGAATTTACAAGATATTTCAGAATTCATATGGATTCTTTACAGCAATTTTATACAAAAAATCAACTACAACTAACTTTCTTTACAACTAAACTACAGCTCCTTCGGACAACAAGTTTCATTTTCACTATCATAGTCGTCGCCAACATTTTCTGGTGGTGTATCATAACCAGAATTTCTTTTCCACTCCCCATGTGCTCAAAGATTTGCTGCAATTTCTTTTCTAAAGTCTTTTATGTCTTCGGGTTGGAATTTCTCCATACCATTTCCCATCATCAACAACTCCACATACTTGATTAGGAATGCACCACAATCAGTCCTAAGAAAATGTAAGATATGGAGTCAATTAAACAATAAATCTAAAGTACATATAAATTATATAACAAATAACAACACGTACGATCCAGTTTGGTGTGGTGATCTTTGCCACTAAATATCAAATTTGTGAAATGCATTTCCAAAAGACTTGTGATTTTTCTCAAATTGTGAGAACTTTAGCAAGTTGGGGATCACGCTTGCATACATTTCAATGTGATTCATTCCTACCTCATATGGCTCACTATATATGGAATCATACACATCAATCTTTTTCTCATTCAAGTCCAATACCCCCAAAAGCAACTGTGTCACAACATTATCATCTTCTGAAGGAAGCCGACATGGAAAAAAGATTTTGTGAACCTCTGTCCAAGCAATTCCACATCTACGATTGTCACCCCAAACATATGGTGTCAGAACCAATTCATTATTACCACACCAAAACCCATATGTAACATCTTCATTGAATTCCTTATATATCTCTAGCATATAGTTATCAAAAACTATATCTGTAGTTGTGCAACGAAAAGGATGGTCGCGAGGGTGGTAGCATTCCTTCTTTCTTAGATAATATAGGGTAGTGTCAATATGCTTCATAAAAAGGCAAAAAATAAAACAAATCCATCAGTCATAAAATAATTAAAAAACAATAAATTAAGAATAAAGAAAATAAATGCGTTGCTAATTATCAAATATGACCATCAAGTACAAAGCTACTATCTGAAAGCTCAAGGAAGAACATTTTGCTCCTGATTTTTTGATGATACAATTTGTATGGATTCTTTCGCACACATTATCATCAACATATATATCAGTTTGTCCCCTGAAAATTTTGAAAATATCAAAGTTAGAAGTTAGTCCTCATTTCCTAATTAAGGACACTTGGTCCTGAAGTTTGAGTTTCAAGTTCAACAGTTAAGGACACATGGTCCTGAACTTAGACTTACAAGTTCAAAAGTTTAGGACACTTTGTCCTGAACTTAGACTAACAAGTATAAAGTTAAGGACATAAAGTCTTTAACTTATAGTTCCAACTTCAAAAGTTGAGGACACTTGGTCCTGAACTTAGATTTTTAAGTTCAAAAGTTAAGGACACTTGGTCCTGAAGTTTGAGTTTCAATTTGAAATGTTAAGGACACTTGGTCCTGAACTTCAAGTTTCAAGTTCAAAAGTAAAGCACACATGGTCCTGAACTTAGACTTTTAAGTTCAAAAGTTCAGGACAGATGGTCCTGAACTTAGACTAACAAGTTCAAAAGTTAAGGACAGATGGTCCTGAACTTTGACTTACAAGTTCAAAAGTTCAGGACACTTGGTCCTGAACTTTGAATTCCAAGTTGAAAAGTTAAGGACACCCGGTCCTTAACTTTTATTTCCAAATTCAAAACTTAAGGACACGTGGTCCTAAACTTAGACTTACAATCATAGAAATTAAGGACACTTAACTTTAGGAATTTCAGTATCAATACACTTAGTCCTAAATTTAAAATTACAAGTTAAGGACAAGAATTTAAGCAATTAAAAAATAATGAAATGAATTAAGGGACTTACGGTTTTTTGCGACCTTTCCTTTTCTCCTTGCCCAACCACACAATGAATTTCTTCAATAATTTTGCATCATCTTTGGCATAATGAAAAATACATGTACGAGTATATTTTGATTTTATCCAGCCCGAATTCTTGGGAGTATTTTCATTGTGCGCCATCGATGTTCCTGTTTTTCTTTCCGGTTCAAAAGGAGATTTCAACTGCCAACTAAGCTTCTTATTCCTTTTACCTCGACCAAGCTCTTGTTAAACATTTCCTTTAACCTCCATAGACAAATCCTCATCAATACTCATTTGTGTACTTGGAGGAGTAGGAGTAAGAATAGAAAATGATGGATCATCATAACCAATACTATCTCTCTTCCTTTTCCTAGTATATTGGTTAAGAGCTTCATCTTTGTTTTTCTCTGTAGACAACACTATATATATACATTAGTTTGTTGCAAGTCGTCAAATGAAGAGACAAAAATTAAGAACATTATTTTTGAAATGTACTGACAGTTTCAATTATGAATATAATATTTAGGACACAATCAATACTTGTCTTATTCACACTGCCTTCTTGTATTTTTTCAACAGACAATTGAGCTGTCATATTGGTTTTATTTTCTTTATCTTCCAACTGCACATGTTCTTCAATTGCAACTTCACAAGATTCTGCAAAATATTCACAATTAGTACTTGTTACTAATCTTTGATTAAAACAAACATGTATAAAATTAAAAAAAACACTGTCTAACCTTTTCCAACTGTCAAGATCATCCCAGTTAAATCATTATCTTCACTAGCATTTTCTTGGCTTCCAATATTGTCGGTAAGAGAGCAAGGTGTAGAGAGATCACATGTTGCATCTATGCATTTGGAAACAATCTCACTTATGCTTGTTCCTTGGGTATTTTCCAAGTCTTGAGATTGTAATCCACTTCTCTTTTGATACTCTAATCCATCTTCTTCCCTTGCACCTTTAAAAGATTCTGTAACATTTACAATTAATACCCATTCTAATAGTTCACTACAACTAACATTCAACATATCATGAAAATTCCATCCAACCTTGATTGGCACAATTTTGAACTCCAAAATTCTCTTTATATGAGAGAGGTGTAGACATATCATATGTTCCTTCGATACATTTGCATACAATCTCACTGACACTTTTCCCAATGGACTTTCTAAATCCTGAGATTGCACTCCACATTTACAAATTTTTCTGTTACTCCTGTCTCTTTTGGATTTTCCTGGTCTTGACATTCTACTACATCTTGAACTTCCACTCCATCAATAGATTCTACATATATTTGTAATCACAAAAAAAAATTTCTATTACTCCTGTCTCTTTTGGATTTTCCTGGTCTTGACATTCTACTACATCTTGAACTTCCACTCCATCAATACATTCTACATAAATTTTGTAATCACAAAAAAAGTTTATATGTATTACGCTATTGAATATAAAATCAATGACAAAAAATTCAAAATCCATATCTAACCTTTCCCAATTTCAGTGCCAATATCAGTTTCATCATCTAGATGTGCATCTCTATAATCGCTTCCATACTGAACTTCTGCATGCACGTCCATATCATCACATTCATCAACACCTGCATCTTTGTTAATTATAACAGTAGGTTCTGTGCTATCACAATGATCATCAACTCCATCTTTAGTAATTGGAACAATAGATTCTCTCTCTATGTTCCTTTCATTAGGTTTCATAAAAATCTTCAACAAAGTATCAATCTTTGATCCTAGACTTTTCTTTAAATCCTGTGAAAGAAACTAAGTTAGAAAGTTAAGGACATGTAGTCCTAAACTTCAAGTTTCAAGTTAAAAAGTTAAGGACAGGTAGTCCTAAACTTCAAGTTATTAGTAAAAAAGTTAAGGACAGGAAGCCCTTAACTTAGAGTAACAAGTTCAAAAGTTAAGGACACTTGATCCTAAACTTCAAGTTTCAAGTTCGAAATAGGACATGTTTGAATTCCAAGTTAAAAAGTTAAGGACAATAGGTCCTGAACTTCAAGTTTCAAATTGAAAAGTTAAGGACACTTGGTCCTGAACTTCAAGTTTCAAGTTCAAAAGTTAAGGACAGGCAGTCCTTAACTTATAGTCACAAGATCAAAAGTTAAGGACAATAGGTCCTTAACTTCAAGTTCCAAGTTCAAAATTTAAGGACATGCAGTCCTTAACTTTGAATTCCGAGTTCAAAAGTTAAGGACACATGGTTCTTAACTTTGACTTATAAGTTAAAAAGTTACAGATACTTGGTCCTAAAATTCAAATTTCAAGTTCAAAAGTTCAGGACAGATGGTCCTGAACTTAGACTTACAAGTAAAAAAAGTTAAGGACAGGCAGTCCTTAACTTTGACTTACAAGTTCAAAAGTTAAGGACACAAGGTCCTGAACTTAGACTAACTAAAATTAATGTCATTACCTTGATATCATTTTGAATCTTTTTTTCAGATACAAATATTTTCTGATTTATTCTAGTGACTTCAACCTGCAAATCCTTTTTAAACTTCTCTGATAATCTCTGAATAAAAAACAATAAAAACTAAAAGTCTCTTAAGCAAAAAAATAATCAAATAAAAAAGTAATGCTATTCAAAGACAGAAAACCTACTTTAACAATTTCCTTAAGCATGGCTTCATCAAATTGTGTGGAAGAAGGCATTGAGCTTTGATCCTGAGAAATTGACTCATGCACACTAACAGGCTCTGCATCTTCTTCACAAGAAACAAATGGTTCCACCTCGATCAATTTATACACCTATTATATAACAAAAAAAATATAAGTTTTTAGAACTAAACACATAAACAAAAAGAATAGCTAGTAATTAGATTAACTTACATTTTCATTATGGAAGTATTTTTTACACAGAGAATCATATTGTGGAGATTTCATATCCGAATAACATAACATCCGAGGAAAACCACATTCTCGGAAGTTCACAAATTGTTTTTCCTGGAAAATAGGCAATACTTCCATAATCCAAACACAAAAATCAAAAGAAAAGCCAAGTATAGTGTAGTTGTCCTTGTCTTTCTCTTTCTCATTCTCATTGGGCTTCAAACAACTCTTCAATGATTTTAATAACGTTTCATAACAAAGAGAGCCACATTTGAAAGAAGAGCAGAGTTCATCATCATCTACAATTTTTATTATCTGCTCTGACACATTCCTATTCTTCCGCTTCCCCATCAAAACAGATTCAACAAAATAAATTGTTCCAACTTCACAACATCATCGTCGCTGCCTACAAATGATGCAGTTATACCATCTGGGTGACTAGTAATAAAATTAAACAAATCACCCAACTCAACTCTATCCTTTCCGGAGAAATAGACTTTCGAAAGCCTATTATCTTTTTCATGCAAACCTTTGATGTCCAGTAAAGAAGCACATTTCAAACCAGTAATTATATGAAATGCTTCACGTGTAAACTTAATTTCATGGTCAAAAACCTTGAATTTCATCGAATTCGGGTCATTATTTACAATTTCTGAAAGCAATACACAGTGAATAAGTTTACCACAGAACTTCACACTTTGTAATCGGAAAAGGTTTCCAAAAATACCATCCCTCAACTTCTTCCACTGCATGTTCGACAAAAAACGTTTTTATTGTTTCCTTATGCTGTAAATCTCCTTTCTAATAGCTCATTAAATTACGCCAAACATCAAACTCGAACACACGATCTCTTTCCATTAGCACACTACAAAGAAGGAAAAAGAACATAAAAGATTAGGACTAAAAGATTAGGACTTACAATTACAAGTTGAAAACTTCAGGGCACTTGGTCCTGAACTTCAAGTTTCAAGTTAAAAAGTTAAGGGCAGGAAATCCTTAACTTAAAGTTTCAAGTTCAAAAGTTAAGTACAATAGGTCATGAACTTCAACTTTCAAATTCAAAAGTTAAGGACACTTGGTCCTTAACTTCAAGTTTCAAGTTAAAAAGGACATGCAGTCCTTAACTTTGACTTCCAAGTTCAAAAGTTAAGGACAATAGGTCCTGAACTTCAACTTTCAAGTTCAAAAGTTAATGACACTTGGTCCTTAACTTCAGGTTTCAAGTTAAAAAGTTAAGGACATGCAGTCCTTAACTTGTAGTTTCAAGTTGAAAAGTTAAGGATACTTGGTCCTGAACTTCAAGTTTCAAGTTCAAAAGTTAAGGACAAGCAGTCCTTAATTTTGAATTCCAAGTTCAAAAGTTAAGGACAATAGGTCTTGAACTTCGACTTACAAGTTCAAAAGTTAAGGACACTTGGTCCTGAACTTCAACTTTCAAGTTCGAAAGTTAAGGACACTTGGTCCTTAACTTTAAATTTCAAGTTCAAAAGTTAAGGACACTCAGTCCTTATCTTTGAGTTCCAAGTTCAAAAGTTAAGGACACTTGGTCCTTAACTTTTATTAATACAGTTAACTAAAAATTCATGAACACAGTTAGCTTATGAATTCGTACGAATATTTTTATGAAATGTCATTACATAATCAAATATATTAATTAAACCACAAACATATTTCAATACCAAAAATTCATAAACACATGTAGCTTATGAATTCGTACGATTATTTTTATGAAATGTCCTTACATAATCAAATATATTGATTGAACCACAAACACATTTCAATACCAAAAATGTCAATGACAAAAAATTCAAAATCTATATCTAACCTTTCCCAGTTTCAGTGCCATCATCAGTTTCATCATCTAGATGTGCATCTCTATAATCGCTTTCATAAATAGGTCCTGAACTTCGACTTACAAGTTGAAAAGTTAAGGAGACTTGGTCCTTAACTTCAAGTTACAAGTTAAAAAGTTAAGGACATGCAGTCCTTAACTTTGACCTCCAAGTTCAAAAGTTAAGGACACTTGGTCCTTAACTTTAAATTCCAAGTTCAAAAGTTAAGGACACTCAGTCCTTAACTTTGAGTTCCAAGTTCACAAGTTAAGGACACTTGGTCCTTAACTTTTATGAACACAGTTAACTAACAATTCATAAACACAGTTAGATTTTGAATTCGTACGAATATTTTTATGAAATGTCCTTAAATAATCAAATATATTAATTAAACCACAAACACATTTCAATACCAAAAATTCATAAACACATGTAGCTTATGAATTCGTACGACTATTTTTATGAAATGTCCTTAAATAATCAAATATATTAATTAAACCACAAACACATTTCAATACCAAAAATTCATAAACACATGTAGCTTATGAATTCGTACGACTATTTTTATGAAATGTCCTTACATAATCAAATATATTGATTGAACCACAAATACATTTCAATACCAAACATTTCTGAATAACTTCTTCACAAAAATTCGCTCCTTATTCGACACTGAATCAACTAATAATCATTATTTTTGAAATTTCACATGTACTTGATGCCAAACACAACATTGATCGCGATTACACATATACAAAAACAAAAATGCATAAAAGCAAAAAACAAAAAAAAAAGAACAGTTCAATCGTTCAATGCAGAGAAAATGACGAAGGAGAAAGATTAAGCGCATGTGGTTTGCATGCAAGGACGATATAGATATTGAGGAGCACGCGGAAGTTGCCTCTGGAATTTGTCCTCTCAAATTTTCCCTCTGAACGAAGAAAACAAGAGTTTGAGAATATAAGAATTGAAGAAAGGGTAAAAATGTCTTTCAAAATAATTTTAATAGAGTAGTGACTATTTTTGCTCAGCAGAATTAGTGGATAAAAAATAAACACCACCTTACTTAGTGACTACCACACGCCATTTTTACGTTATCTTCACACACTATCTCGCAACTCCGGAACAAAAAAATTATGTGTTAAACTAATTATTACGGTCCAAAATAAGTAATTTTTTTGTAAATATTAAAGAAAATAACTTTTAACATTAATACCAAAACAATTAACTATATTAGTATTTATTATCTCTTTACTTAAACACTACTAACACATACAACAACAACAACGAACAAAAGAATGCGGACGGGAGGGAGTAATCATTTACCTTAGAGGAAAATAGAAGAGTTATTTACGTATGCTAAACTCCTTTTACCTAGATTTTATATGTAGGCTAATCTTTTACTAGAAAAAAGGTGAAAAGCGTAAGAATGAGTGAGTGTTGTGCTTTTTTGTTATTTGACTATATAAGAGAACAACATAATATCTCTTGTTATAAGTTATTTTTCTACCTTCATTCCTTCTTTATTTATTTGGTATAAAAACATTCAATCTTCAAATTAATACATTGGTTATTAAGGATTTTTTCACAATATTAAATACTCTATTAATTATTACAATTCTTTTAGTTCGTCCACATTATTCTTAAGAATATATATATATATATATATATATATAAGACTTGCAAATCAGTTGTACATGTCCAACAAGTTTAGGGACCATACCATTTCTTGGTACTACTTGTGATGATATTTGTAAGCTCACGACATATTTTAATCAGTAATATAAATATTGTACATATTCCAGTGCTTGGAACATATAAGCTAATAGATTGGTTAATTTCTGGATGTCTATCATACTTAATATCTCTGTATACGGGTAAAATCGAGTCCAATAAGAACCCCTATTTTTCGATGAGGCAAACAGAGTAGAGACATGACTGTAAGGAATCAGAACCAAAACCAGGAGCCTTTCGTACCAGGGTCCGAGCAAAACACCTACCCTCGGAGTCATCGGGACTGCGTCCTACAGGCTCAGTTCGAGTCCCAACACTTCGGAGAGCATTACCAAACGATCGCACATGACTAACAAAGGGTCGAAATATCCGTGCCCAACCAGATATAACGGCGAGAATTCCGGCCCCGTACCAGCAGAAAATAAGTGATTAGCGAAAAAGAAGTTTTTTACCTTTCTTAGAATTGTACATAGGGTAAAACTTCCCTGCTATATTAATGGGAAGCTAATTATTCGTTAGACACAGTGTAACACACGTACCAAGGCAATATACTTTTGTTCTCTCTGTTTCTAAAAGTTATTCAAAGTTCTTGTTTTGGTTCATAAGTTCTCTGTGAGTGCAAGCCCGAAACCGAAGGCAGGTTCCCTGTTAGGCCTTTAACGGAGCTCGAAATCACTATCATTATTGGTTTGGCTATCTACCACATCTTTTTTGCTTTATCTAACTTCATTAATCATTTGTATTGAACTAATCCACATATCCTTAAAACCACGTATAAATTCAATTGTTATCCGTTTTTAAGGGTATACAGTTTGGCGCCCACCATGGGGCTAAGGATAATAGCGGTAATTTGATACAAATTTTCATAACGCACTCTGTTTTATGCTTGTTCTTTGAGATTTTAATTTTAGGTCAACTTAAGAATGTCAAACTCTCAACCTGTCGCACTTGAACGTTGATGCTGAGTTCGTCACCATGGCGAAAACAACAATATATTGCCTGGTAACGAGGTGTCCCCTTTTGACCCTAACAGAGTCCCAGTTGTGGACCCGATCGATGCCAACTCGCATGTGGCCATCGATGCCAACTCGCATGCCAACCGACCCCAAAAACAATATTTGTGGAGAGACCTGATCAGCACCTCAGGGCATGCATGACTGTAAAGGCGACGGGATCAATATGTGGGTGATCTTCAAAATGTTACAAGCTCAACAAGCGACGATAGCCTAGTTGCAGAACCAAAGTTGCGCCCTCAGCAAAGTTGAGTCCGAACCATCCCGGGAAAACACTCAAAGAAAAGAACATGTCACAAGAAGGCTGGGTGAAGTTGACCCCATGGCCAACCCCGAAATAATAAAGATGCTTGAGAAACTGACAAAAAGGGGGGAATCGGGATTCGGGGAAGAAGAAGATTGAAGCCAACGACAAAAGTGTAGAGACCTATAACTTCAGAGTCGATCAAATTCCAAGATCACCCCCGATATTGAAAGGCTTGGTTTCCAAGAAATTTGTCCAAAAGCCTTTCCCCCCGAGCGTAGCACCGAAGTCAATCCCGAAGAAGTTCCCTATGCCCGAAATTCTGAAGTATAACAGATTCACGAACCCAAACGAGCACGTGAACTCCTACACATGTGCCATCGAAGTAAACGACTTGGAGGATGAAGAAATCAAGTCCGTTTTGCTGAAAAAGTTCAGGGACACCCTATCAAAGGGAGCAATGAAATGGTATCACAACTTACCCCTAATTTCATCGACTCGTTTGCCATGCTTGCAGATGTCTTTATGAAAGCTCACGTCGGGGCCATGAAGATCGAGACCAGAAAATCGAACCTTTTCAAAGTAAGAATAAAATATAACAAAATGCTCAGGGAATTCGTGTCAAGGTTTCAAATGGAACGAATGGCCTCCGATTGCGAACGATTGGGTCGTTCAAGCGTTCACTCAAGGACTCAACCCCCAAAGATCCTTGGCTCCGCAGCAGCTGAAATAGAATTTGATAGAGTACCCGGCGGTGACCTGGGATGACGTCCATAACAGGTACCAATCAAAAA
This sequence comes from Nicotiana knightiana, assembly GCA_005239525.1. Lineage (NCBI taxonomy): Eukaryota > Viridiplantae > Streptophyta > Magnoliopsida > Solanales > Solanaceae > Nicotiana > Nicotiana knightiana. Next base: position 45,165 of record ML395156.1, on the reverse strand, counting down.
ATCATATTCCAGGATGATCAGCTCGGTGCCCCCTCCGGTTCTGTTTATCCCATCAGATCTAATGATAGGTATAAAAGAGTCGTTGATCATGATTCTAGACCGAACAGAGATCAGTATCAACCGTTATACAGAGACCGAAGAGGTAGCGGATCCGAGCACAATCCTGCGAGGAATGAAAAAGAAGCGATCGGGGCCATAATAGCTAGGGACTCATGAGTAAAAACGATTTTCACAGGCCACTCAGGGCCAGTGAGGCACCGAGACTATCAGAATATAATTTCAGTGTTGATGCTACCAGTATCATATCTGCCATCGAGCGTATCAAAGATACCAAGTGCCCTCGGCCATTTGTCACGACCCCAAATCCTAACAGGTCATGATGGCGTCTATCGTGGAACTAGGCTAGCCAACCATCACATAACTACCCATTCGTTCTATTATAATAATTCACAATTCAATAATAAACAACAAACATAGCATAAAATAATTTCTTTAAGTCTTAACGCCCCAATATTAGTCTAAACAACTCTCCCAAGACTGGAGTCAACATGGCCACGAGAATTTACGAAATAAAACTAACTCTACTAATGTCTTAAATAAAGTATAGGAATGAAATGCTAAAACTAAATAAGGAAGGGAAATGGAGAAGTTGTGGACGCTAGACAGCTACCTCAAAATCTCGTAAAGCTGCCGCTAACGAACAAAGACAGTTACTGCTCCAGACTGGCACCTGGATCTGTGCACAGAGGCACATGGAGTAATGATGAGTACGCCAACTCAGTAGTAATGAAAATAAATCACAGTCTGAGAAATACGAAACACACAGCACATATACACTAATTCACAAAAACAGTAAAACACCAAGTCACCATAAAGTATTCATCAAATACATAAGTTCGAAGACCAGTTTCCAGAAATCCTTTGAAACAAGTATAATTTCAATATATCTCAGTAAAATCAGTTTGAAAAAATAAAGTGAATCACAGTAAAAAACTCAGTAAAATCATCATAAATCTACCCCTCGGGCCATAATCATTTCTCGTAATAATTTCCCTCAGCACCTCACCATCACTCAGTATCAGCCCATCAGGCAACCTCACAGTCACTCAGTATCAGCCCATCAGGAGACCTCACACTCACTCAGTATCAGCCTCGCGGGCATCACTCGCACTCAATAGGTACCTGCGCTCACTAGGGGTGTACAGACTCCGGAGGGTCTCCTACAACCCAAGCGCTATAACAAGCCACATCATGGCATAAATCACTCACAATATTGGCCCTCGGCCAGCCACATCATGGCATAAATCACTCACAATATTGGACCTCGGCCTCTCTCGTATCATAACATTCGCACAACATTGACCCTCAACCACACTCAGTCATAACACTCTCAGCATGCCACTCGGGCCATGAATAAAATGAGGTTCTCGACCCAAAATAGTATTTCATCTCAAGAAATAGTAATATCATCAAATAAGAGTGTCAACAATTTCACAAGAAAGACTGAGTGAGAAATCATAGTTTCAAAATAGTGAGAATATCAGTAAAACAGCCCCCAAGGGGTTAAAACAGATCGGCACTAGGCCTCAAACATGGCTTACAACCCAAGTATATCAAATCATAATAGTACTATTAGAAATAAGCTTTAAAAGTCGTTTCACAACTCAATAGTTTCCTAAAAAGGGATATATTCCCAAATTCCCGATTTGTGAAATCCAAAACCCGTGAAAGGGTGCAGAGTCCGGGGTTTCATACCCTCAGGACATGATTTAAAGACATTACTTACCTCAAACTAGCCCGAAAACTATTCCGCAATACGCTTGCCTCTCGAATCAACTTCCGAGTGATCCAAATCTATCAAGTTCAGATTTTTATCATCAAATTATACTAAAGGAATGAATTTCAATTGAAAAATATCGATTTTAAGCACAAAACCCGAAATCGGTCAAAACTCGACACCCGGGCCCGCATCCTAGAACTCGACAAATTTTATACCAAAATGTTCTTCATCATCTCACGAGTTCGTACATATAAATAACGCTAAAATCGGAGTTCGTTTGACCCTTCAAATCGACCCCTAAAGGTCTCATAATCTCAAGCCCTAACTCCCCCTTTTTCCTACTGATTTTCATAATTAAACACTGGTATAAGGTCTCCAATCACATATAATTGATTTATTAAGTCCAAAAATCTTACCTCAATGATGAACCAACATTTCCTCTTCAAAAGCCCTCAAAAACCTCGGAACCCGTACAACAATAGTAAAAAAAGGGTTAAAAATCGCGAAGGCATGCTTATATACTTTCTGAACAATGGTTCCGCACCTGCGGCCACTTAAGCGCACCTGCGGACCCGCACCTGCAGACCCGCACCTGCGGTCCCAGGTGCGCACCTGCGGAGCACCCTCGAATCGCAGCCTCTGCACCTGCGCTGGTACCTCCGCATCTGCGGCATCGCAGGTGCGGAAAACACCTCGCACCTACGAAATTTCCTCATCTACCTTACTTCCGCATCTGCGTGCATTTTGCCTCTCCTTCTGGCCCGCACCTGCGGTCAGACTTTCGCAGGTGCAGTTGCACCAGTAATCAGAAACTAGCAGCTATTTACTACATTTTCTCAACTTCGAATCTCCCGTTAACCATCCGAAATCAATCTCGAGCCCCTAGGGACCCCAACCAAACATACCAACAAATAATATATGATCATTCAAACTTAGTTGCACTCTCGAAACACATCAAAAATAACATCAAAACACCAAAATCACATCGAATTCAAGCCTAAGAACTTTGAAATTTCTAAAATCCACCAACGATGCCGAAACTATCCAAAACAACTCCGATTGACCTGAAATTTTGTAGACATATCCAAAATGACAATACAAACCTGTTCCAACTGTCGGAATTCCATTCCGACTCCGATAGCCTAATTTCAACTGCCGACCGGAAGTTACCAAAAACTAACTGTCGCTAATTCAAGCCTAATTCTACATCGGTCCTCACAAAAATATTCCGAACACACTTCTAAGTCCCAAATCACCTAACGAAGCTATTCGAGCCATAAAATCAGCATTCCAAGTTCGTTTACCAATAAGTCAACTCTCAGTTGACTTTTCCAACTTTAAGGCTATTTTTAAAGACTAAGTGACTAAATTCTCATAATAATTATTCCGATTCCGAGCCTACCAACTCTAACCTGATGTGTAAGTGTTATGGCACTCACAGTCAAAGGACAGGATTGCTGGCAGCTAAGGGAAGAAGTGGCCCGGTTATTTAATAACGAGCACCTCTGGGAATTTCTGAGTGATCGAGCCAAGAATCACTTCAGGAATAGGGACTCCAACAAACAGACCGAATAAGAGGAACCTCAACATGCCATTAACATGATCATTGGTGGAGTCGACGTCCTCCTAGGGACCAATGCTAAAGCGCACTGAGGTGTCCATCTCAAGGAAAAAATGAACCCGAGATTATAGACCGGAGGGGACCATCTCGTTCAACGACGAGGATACTGAAGACATTGTGCAACCACATAATAATGCATTGGTAATATTTGTACTCATAAATAAATCTCGAGTTAAGCGTGTGTTAATTCCAGGTAGCTCGACCAATATCATCAGAACGAGGTCGTAGAGCAGATGTGTCTACAAGACCAAATAGTGCTTGCAGTACGGGTTTTAAACGGATTCAACATGGCATGTGAAACTACTAAAGGGGAGATAACCCTACCGGTGAACACCACCGGGACCATTCAGGAAATGAAGTTCTGTGTGATTGAAGGGGATATGAGATATAATGCTCTATTCAGAAGGCCATGGATACATAACATGAGGGCAATACCTCAACACTACACCAGGCACTGAAGTTCCCTATACCGGGAGGTATCAAGACGGTTTATGGAGAGCAACCGGCCGCAAAAGAAATATTCGCGGTCGATGAGGTGATCCCGTTGTTCTTGCTCTCGACATCAAAGAACTTGGAGCCGGTTAGGAGGAAAGAAACTAAATAACAATCATCGACACCGGCCCCAGCCAAACCGGAGAAGCAAGTAGAAGGCGAGGATGATGATTATGGAGTTCCTAGGTCGTTCATCACCCCTGACTATTTCGACTCCACCAAACCAATGGCCGAGGAGATGGAGCAAGTCATATTGATCGAGAACTTTCCTGATTGGAAGGTATACCTGGGAAAAAGGTTAACTCCCCAGCTCAGGAAAATACTCATTAAATTCCTTGTAGCTAACGTATATTTTTTCGCTTGGTCCCATCTTGATATGAAAGGGATCCCGCCATAAATAACCACACATAGGCTAATTTGGATACGAAGTTGCACCCGGTTAAACAGAAGAGGAGGCCTCAGTCCGAAGTCAAGCTTTCATTCATCAAAGACGAGGTATCCCAAACTCCTTAAAATAGCTTTCATTCGGGAAGTTAAGCACCCATATTGGTTGGCTAACGTAGTGGTAGTGCCTTAAAAGGGGAATAAATTGAGGATGTGCGTAGATTATAAAGACTTGAATAGGGCCTTCCCCAAGGACTCTCACCTAGAAAAATTGGCGCTTGCTTGGCTAATCGCCTCTATAAAGTTAAAGTCGTAATTTCAATGCCACCCCATATGTGTCATAAATTCTTACCCACTAAGGAACATAATGCATAAGCCCGAGCTTTCGGGTCAGTTGGCCAAGTGGGCCGTAGAAATTAGCGGGTAAGTGTTACGTCTCGTGTTTTCGTACGTAAAAATTTCATCATAACTTAATCGACGTAGACTCGGGGATGAGATTATCTTGAGGTTATAAGAATTTATGTTATTTATAACAAACGATAAGTAAGTGCCGTGGAGATTAAAGGGTAAATAAATCAAAGGAAATAAGTTTCGTCGAAGGTGGTTAATTTGGGATATAATATCATCCGATCCATAATACCCGGTGTTTATAGAATAGTGCCACATAAGGTACCCCATGACCATGATAGCAGGGTAATAAAGTGTATTAAAAGTTAGTAGTATTTTATGTAATTTGAGATCATTCTTAATTATGTGATTAATTAATTAATTAAAGAGTGGGATAAGATTTAACCCTTCCCCCCAATGTGGCAATCATCCCTTTCCAGTTAATGACTAAGCATTAAAGGTTGCAAGGTGTCACACTTTGAGAAAGAAGTGTGACACCAAGCATAATTATGTGGGGCCACCTAAAAAGCTAAAGAATAACAACTATAATATCTTGTGAAAGAATTTCAACAAAACTTTTCATAACATCAGTAGCGTCATTTTCTAAGAGCTTCATTCAAGCTTCCCATTTCATAGTTACTTAAGGAAAAGTTTCAGCCAAGATGGTCTTTGCATAAGCAACGTTATTGCTTCGAGATTTTCATATAACTTATTCAATGTTTTATCGCAATTAACGTGTGTTAGAGGATTTTCAAGAGAATTAACTCAGGCATGTTAAGGCTATCCCTTCTTATTTTTTGGCATGATCCATACGACACAAACGAAACGAGCAAATGCACAACTTCCATAAGTGACTCTATTCATAGAAGTATTAGAAGTGTCTATGTTCTTGAATTCCCATATGTCTTATTGTTCTATCATCTGTTTATGCTCTCTATTCATAGAAGTATTAGAAGTTGATAAAGTTTATTTCATGATATTAATCAGAGGCATAATGGTCTTATGATGTTCCGAGAGATTATATTGACGTACTTCTCATGCATTGGATTCATTTATACATGTACATTGACCCATGACCAGATGACATTATATACACGTATATATGTATATTATATGTATATAGGATACGGGAAAAGGTTACGACGTTATATACGCACTACCACATGATCAGCTGGTATACATTGATGATGTTTCCCACAATGGCCGAGATGATATAATGGGATGCCCTCAGAGGCTTGATGATGTTATATACACCTATATCTATGCATGACGCGTCATTTACATGCACGTGCATGACATTATAAAAGTTTCAGAATTTACAAAGTTATTTAGACTTACAGAAGGAATTCTTTATTCCATGTTTCATCTATGTCTTTTATGTACTGATTTTAATGCCTTAAATACTCAGTAAATTATTCGTACTGAAGCCCTATTTCCCGGGGCCTACGTTTCATGCCCGAGGGTGCAGGTAGACAAGCTGACAGTCCCCCTTCTTAGGATCCTTGATCAGCGAGAGTTGGCATGCTCTATTTGATCCGGAGCTGCTTTTTATTTTGGTATGGTATGCTTGTATACATATATGGGTATAAAATGGCCCAATCCTGTTCTCGTACAATTGTATATTCTATTAAACGTCTATAGACATTTATGTATAGTTGGATAGTATGTGGCCTTGTCGACTTCCAATTTTGGGTATATAGTTGTCTATAGCAGCCTTGCCGGCTCGCCCCACTGTATTCCATATGTATATTGTTGGTCCAAGAAATTGAATGGTTTTGAAGGTTGACAAAGGTAATCAAAGATAAACCAGGTCCATCACTGGAGACATATACACATGCAGAGTTAAGGCACGTGAGGTGCACATGCAGGATATAACAAAATCTGGGAAATAAAGAGATATCTCCTGATCGAAAAGATTGAAAAATGATAAGGAGAAAGACCCCTTATTCAGTAAGAACAGAATCAAAGATAAGGAAGGATTTGAGGAGTTGAGATTAACTAGAACTCTTCTACCAAGGAAGTGTAGCATTAGAACTCTAGTAAATCTCTCGTCTACTAATCCTATATATTGCAGATTGCTCTTATTGTACAGGTACGCACAAAAACAGCAGTTAAGCAAGAATTGAGAGCAAAGTTAGCAAAGTAATTTTGCAAGCAGTTCGTGTGAGATTTAAGTGTGCGACTCTGAAGCTACTTGAACTAGATAGAAGAACTAATTCCAACTGTTGTCTTTTAGTCTAGTTACTTGTAGCAGGTGATTTCAACTTGTACCTTTTCAACTTTATCTGGAAGCGTCTGTAATAGATATTGTATGTTTCAAGTTATAGCTAACTTGGAGTTTGTCGCAAATAGCTAGAGGCTAGTTTGCCACAAAGGGATTATAGGTAATCCTAGGTTTACAAAAGAGTTTTTGTAAATGTTGTTTGACTCACTGATTTAGTAAAGATTTTGAAAATCCTACTGGGAAGTAGGTTGTGGGTTTTCACCTTTTGAGCCAAGCATTTTCCACGTAAAAATCTATGTGTTCTTTATTTTCTGTATTTATTATTCCGCAAACAGTACAGGCTGGAACGCATAGAAGAACACGGCCCTTCTATAACTAGTGCACGCGAAAATAGGACACCACATAAATCACCCCCCCTTTCTTGNCCCCCGTGTGGCATTGACATTTAGAACATCAATTGGTATTAGAGTGGGTTATCCTTGAAGAGGCTAACACCTTAGGAAAAGATCAATATGAGTGCACCACCTGAGAACTGGGAAGGACAATCAACTGCTAGGCCTCCACTCTTCAATGGCTAGTACTACTCTTGGTGGAAGAACAGGATGAGAGACCATATAATTGGAGAAGACTATGAACTATGGGATATTTTTATTGATGGTCCTTTGGCCACCATGAAGAAAAATGCTGAAAGAGTAGATGTGCTAAAGACAAGAGCTGACTGCACTGCTGAGGATTTGACAAAGTAGGAGAAAAGTGCCAAGGCCAAGAAGTGGCTTGTGTGTGGACTTTGACCAGATGAGTACAACAGAATTCAAAGTTGTACCACTGCCAAGGAAATTTGAGACACTTTGCAAGTGGATCACGAAGGAATTGATCGAGTGAAGAGATCCATAGGTACTCTACTATATTCTCAATATAAGAATTTCTCTATGAAGGAAGGAGAGAACATTCAAGAGATGTACACTAGGTTCACTACATTGACTAATGAACTTAAATCTCTTGGAAGGACTCTTCTTGAGGAAGACAAGGTTGAGCAGATTTTGACAAGGGTTCTGCCAGTCTCTTGGGAAAGAAATATCATTGCAATTCAAGAATCCAAGAACCTTACAACTCTCAAACTGGATGAGCTAATTGGAAATCTTACTGCCTATGAACTTAGAAGGCAGACAATGAAGATGGATTCTCCCAAGAAGGAAAGGAGTTTGGCACTGAGAATCACTGAAGGAGAAGATCTAGAAGAAGACGAAATGGATATGATCACCAAGGATTTCAAGAAATATCTTATGAGAGGAAAGGGCTCCTCAAGAGGTGGAAACTACAACAAGGAAAGGGTACCGAGAAAAACAACTAATGATGGTTGCCACAAATGTGGGAAGACTGATCATCACATCAAAAACTGCACTTAGTGGGAAGTTGAATGGAAAAAGGAAAGGACTGAATGAAGGAACCGAAAGAAGGAACAAGTTCATCCCAAGAATAACAAAGTATCAACAAAAACTATGGTCGCCGTTTAGGGAGAAAGTTCAGATGAGGAATCAGATGATGAAGATGGAGATGAACAAGCACTTATGGAAATTGGTGATTCAGATGAGGAATCTCATGAGGAATCTGAGGTAAGTATATTTCATCTCAAAGACAAGATTAAGTTCTTGTCCAAATAAAAACTCTCTGAATTACTGCTAGACTTTATTGATGAATCTGAGGTAATTAATAAGAAAAAGGAACATCTGTGTAAGGAGTGTGTAATTTTAAAAGCAAAGTGCAAAAACTTGGAACTCAGAGTAAGTGAAACTATAAGTGAAAACACTGCTCTGAAGAACCAGGTTCATTCACTTGAGACAACTGTCCTAGAGTTAAAATATGAAAATCTAAAACTGAAACTAGGAACCAGTAAGAACATAGCTGACAATTCTCAACTCACTTTAGAAGAAAATGTAGGAAAACTAAAAGATGATTTGTGTATGAAGGATGAACATATAAGAGTGTTGAAGGAGGAACTTGGTAAGGTCAAGCATGAACTAGACAGATCTTGTAAATGGAACAGATCCTCTGATGCTTTGACATGGCTACATGAACATCATAGTAGCAATAAGAAAGGACTTGGATTTGGGAGTCAGCTACCTAAATGGGATCCTAAATGCAAGTACCTCACCCTTCCTGAGAATAAAATTTGTACCCACTGTGGTAAGACTGGTCACTACAAAAGTGAATGCAATGAAAAAGAGCAGGCCAGTCAAAAGAATAAAAGTTTTGTTCGAGGGAAGAATTGGTTACCAAATTGGGCTAAAAAGAATTTAATTCATCCTTTTGCTTATAGAAAGGGACCCAAACTAGTTTGAAATCCTAAGACTAACCCCTGATTTATTTTGTAAGTTCAAGCGAAAGGAAGTAGCCAAATATGGTGCATGGATAGTGGCTTCTCAAAACACATGACTGGCAACAATGACCACTTCCTTTCACTTGAGGACCTCAAAGGAGGAAATGTCTCCTTTGGAAATCGAAGAAAGGTGAAATCATTGGGGTTGTTAAGGTAGGTAAGGATGACACACGTTCCATTTAGAATGTCTACCTTATATGGATTGAAATATAGCCTAATCAGGGTGTCACAACTTTGTGACAGAGGTAACTTGGTAGCATTTACCTCTACAAAATATTTTATAATAAATCTTATCACTGACAAGATTGTTTTACAGGGAAAAAGAGTGAACAATATATACATTATAGATCTTTCCACACTTTCAGAAAATGAATTAACATGCTTAAGTGTGTTGGACAGTGATCTCCTCCTTTGGCATAAGAGACTTGGATATGCAAGTCTGAGTCAACTCAACATACTAGTCTCCAAGGACTTAGTGATAGGTCTACCTAACATTAATTTCAAGGAAGACAAAGTTTGTGAGGCTTGTGCAAGGGGGAAGCAGGTAAGATCCTCTTTCAAAAGCAAGAAAGTAGTAAGTAGCACCAGAACGATGGAACTGGTCCATATGGATCTTTGCGGTCCTATGAGAACCTTAAGCAAAGGTGGTAAGAGATATGTGATGGTTCTTGTTGATGACTATTATAGATTTACCTGGACATTGTTTATAACATCTAAAGATGAGGAATTTGACATTTACTTCTCTTGTTAGAAAAATTCAAAAAAAAATTAGGAAATCAACTTGCATCAATTAGGTCTGATCATGACACTGAATTTGAAAATGCTAAATTTGCTGATTTTTGTGATGAGCATGGCATAGATCACAACTTTTCTGCCCCTAGAACTCCACAACAAAATGGAGTGGTTTAAAGAAAGAATAGGATACTTGAAGATATGGCTAGGACTATGCTTCTTTTTAGTAAACTACCCCATAGCTTCTGGGCAGAAGCTATAAATAGTGCATGTTATATCATAAATAGGTTCATGACTAGACCACTTGTAGAGAAGACTCCCTATGAGTAAGGGAGAAAGCCAAATATATCCCACCTTAGAGCTTTTGGTTGTAAGTGCTTTGTGCACAACAATGGTAAAGACTCCTTAAGTAAGTTTGATACCAGAAGTGATGAGGGAGTATTCTTCACATAGTAAGGCTTATAAAGTTTATAACAAAAGAACTATGTGTGTTGAAGAAAGCATGCATGTAGTTTTTGATGAAACTAATATTCTTTCTAAGAGACAGGAACAAGAGGATGAAGAAATTGGGCTGGTCAGAAACTCAGTCCAAATTGTAGAAACACTGGAGGAAGGAACAGGTGATGGAACATGTTCATCTATCCCAAGCAACATGACAAGGGGAATAGAACAAAATAATTTCCAAAATTCATTGGAACCTGTGCCTGAGCCTGTTCCACAACAACAAAGCATTGAAAGAACTTCAATGAGTAACCAGTTGGTTGTGAAACCTTATAGATATCAAAGTTCTCACCCTATTGAGAACATTATCACTGATCCAACCTCTAGAATCAAAACCAGATCTTCTTTGAAAAATCTTTGTGCTTTTGATGCCTTTCTATCTCTGATTGAACCTAAAAAAGCTGCTGAGGCTTTGCAGGATGCTGACTGGGTAAATGCAATGCAAGATGAGCTCAACCAATTCGAAAGGTGTCAAGTTTGGCATCTGGTACCAAGACCCCTGAATAGATCAATAATTGGCACAAAGTGGGTCTTCAGAAACAAACTTGATAAAGATGGAAAAGTGACAAGAAACAACGCAAGATTGGTTGTACAAGGATAGCCAGGAGAAAGGCTTATACTATGATGAGACTTTTTCTCCAGTGGCAAGATTGGAAGCAATAAGACTCCTCATAGACTTTGCTGCTTACATGGAATTCACTCTTCATCAGATAGATGTCAAAAGTGCCTTCCTAAATGGCTATCTCAAGGAAGAAGTGTTTGTCAAGCAACCTCCATAGTTTGAGAACAAGGAGAATCCAGATCATGTGTACAAACTTGACAAAGCACTGTATGGACTCAAGCAACCTCCCAGAGCATGGTATGAAAGATTATCAAAATTCCTACTTCAGCATGACTACAAGAGAGGTAAAATTGACAGTACTTTCTTCTTGAAGGAAAAAAGTAAAGATCTCTTGGTAGTTCAGATATATATAGATGACATAATATTTGGAGCAACTATTGATAAGCTAAGTAAAGAATTTGCTAAACTAATGGGGAGTGAATTTGAAATGAGTATGATGGGTGAGCTAAATTTCTTTTTAGACTTACAAATTAAACAAAATTCAAATGGAACTATGATCCATCAACAAAAGTATGTTAAAGAGTTGTTTAAGAGGTTTAAAATGGAAGATTCTAAAGAAATTGATACTCCTATAGCAACAACCACAAAATTAGATGTAGATGAACCTGGTTCATTCGTTGATCAAAAGTTGTATAGGGGAATGACTGGTTCATTGTTGTATCTTACTGCTAGCAGACCTGACATTGTTTTCAGCGTAGGACTTTGTGCAAGATTTCAGGCTAATCCAAAGGAATCCCACTTAACTGCAGTGAAGAGAATCTTGAGATACCTAAAAGGTACCACTGATCTCTGTCTTTGGTATCCATAAAGTAGTAACTTCTATCTTGTGGATATGGTAATGCTGACTATGCAGGTTTTCTAGTGGATAGGAAGAGCACCTCAGGTATGGCACATTTTCTGGGCTCATGTCTCGTGCCTTGGGCCACTCAAAAGAAAAATTGTGTGGCTTTATCTACTGTTGAGGCTGAGTGTGTGGCTGCAGCCTCATGTTGTGCTCAACTACTGTGGATTAAACAACAACTGATAGATTTTGGAATCAATGTTGGATGCATCCCTATCTTTTGTGATAACACCAGTGCTATAAGTATGGCAAAGAACCTCGTTCATCATAAGAGGACAAAGCACATAAATGTTAGACATCATTTTTAAGGGATAATTATGAGAAGGGATTGATCTTTATTGAATTTTGTGCTACTGATAAACAGATTACTGACATTTTACAAAAGAACTAAGTAGAGAGCATTTTGAAAGGAACATGTTAGAATTAGGGATGATTAAGATCACCTAATTGAACCAGTTCAGAATGTACATGAAAAAAACATTGGCTAGAAATTCGGAAATTTGTGTAAATAATCAGATTAATTGTTACTCAGTCTCATGCTGTAAATAACATACTCTTTTGCCATGTTTTGAAATGACTCACTAGTTACTAATGTTGTTTTCTCTATTTTTGAAAATTGAGGCTTGATCAAGAGGATTCTGACATGATAAACCTGGTTCATCAGTGCTTGTTCATCTGAAAGGCGAGGTATGTGTTCTCTACTATACACATTTTGAAATATTAATAGTTAATCATGAGTAGAACTCTGCCTAATCAAGAATTTTTCAAAATATATCCTTATCCCACTTATGAACCAGTTCCGTCTACCCTAAGAGTCCAATAAAATTAAACTTCCTAGAACCTAGGGAAGCAATAACCGTCCGTCACCTCCAACTGATCAGTTGCAGAGGTGATAAGACCTCTATTTTACCCCAAAAGGCTGCCATTATATATTAATTATTTCCTTATTTTAAACACCCCCATCATCACCTCTGAAATCATTCACCAACTCTACAACCTTCGAAACCCTTTCATCTCCCTTACCTTCATTCTCAATCAAAATTTTCCTCTTCCATCTTCAATCAAAAATGTCTAGCCCTTCAGAAAACCCTGGTACTCCACCACCTGTTACTCCATCTTCGACTTCTTCAACACCTCCACCACCAAGTCTTACTCCGTATCAACCCAGTCCCACTATTTCTCAACCTTGCCCTAGTCCAGAACCCAAAAAAAAGGGTTAAAATGCTTGCCAGAAAAATAGTGGCTACAGGCTCTCTTGCCAAAAAATTGAATGCCAAACTTCAAGCCAGTCAGGCTCAAAATTCAGATAATTCAAGCGACTCGTTTAAATCAGCTACTGAGGAAGCAGCAAGATCATCGGATTCTGAACAGGTATCATCTGTACCAAAGATCACTTCTGAGAATGTGTTTGAAATAGCAGAGAACTTAGAAAATAGGTTTGTGTTGGTTGGGTCTGTGATAGATGTGGAGTTGCCAGAAATAAGAAGAAGAGGTGGTAAAAATAAAATGAGATAGAGGGAGGTCGGAGTGAAGCGAGTGGAACAAGGGAAGAAACTGCTAGTTTGTCTATATGTGGTACTGAAACAGTAGAAATAGAAGAGGGAGTCAAGAAGTCAGGGGGAAGTGAATCAAGAGAAGCGGCAAAGGGGTTAGAAAATATAGGGAAGTCTATAGATGAACCTGGTTCATCTACTGAGGAAACCTTACCATATCTTCTGAAGAAGTTAGGTGACAGTTATAAGCCAAAGAAGAAAAGAACTCCCAAGGCTCAAAATTCTGGAACAGCTGGAGAAAGTAAGAAGAGGAAAGCCACTCCCTCTGCTGATTCTGAAATTCCTCTTCCAAGAGGAAGAACCACAAGAAGCACACTAAGGAAAAGTGAGGAGGATTTATAGAAATCCTTGGAAGAGAGTAAAAGAAAGAAGTCTGCAAAGGGAAAAGAGAAAGTTGCTGAGCGTGTAGAGGCTGTTGAGATTGATGAGATGGACCAGGTCCATCAAGATGAACAAATGGCAGGGGTTGAGATTCAGACTCCAAGACCAAAGAAAGCCAAGACTTCCTCCAAGAAGTCTGCACCTGTGTCTGCTGAACCCTCAACTGTAGCCAAGAGAACCAGGTCTACATTAAAACCTAAGAAAGTGCAAACTGTTGTAGATGATGACTGGAGTGATGAGGATGGAACTGATTCGGATGGAGAGATGGATAATTTGACAAAATTTGGGAAGCGCACCATTATGAAGGGGAGGTTATTGAAAGATCTGGAAGAAGCAGCCATGGTCTTATTGTTGGATAAGCTGGAGGTGCAGGGCTGGAAGGACATGGTCCTTCAGTTGGATGGACGATTGGCCAGAAATGAGATAGATGAATTCATGGCCAATGCTGATTTCAAGGATGGGAGAGTCACTAGCCAAGTGAAGGGGATAGAAATTTCTTTTGATGCCAAAGAATTAGGAGAGATCCTTGGCAACCCATCTGAAGGCTATGATGACTACACTAGGCAAAAATGGCCAAGCTTAGATGATCTTCCAACTGCTCTGCAAATCACAAGAAAATTATGCGAGAATGAAGAGGAGGTTGAACCTAAGGCAGTTTACAAGAGTGAGATGAAGCCCCCACACAAAGTGGTATTTGAGTTTATCAACAAGTGCGTACTGCCAAGACAGGAGAGGAGGCACATCGCAAACTACATGGATTTAGTCCTGATGGAATGCCTGGACAGTGAGAGGCAAATAAATTGGCCCTACTTCATCATTCAGCTATTGGACAGAGTGATCAATGGCTCAAAATCCCATGCCATTCCATATGGCTTCATTCTTGCATCTGTCCTTGGCCACTACAAGGTGCCTTTAAAGAAAGCTGAGATGGCTTCAACCAAGGATCACTTTGGCATTAATACTCTTCTGGCTTGTGACTATGCTGTCAATATCACTATAAATGAACCTGGTTCATCCAGGAAGACACATGTGAACAACAAAGTCAGAGCACTTGTGTATGAAAGTAGGGTGAAGGATGCAAAAATACTTCGGCTGAATAACCGTCTAGTAGAGGTTGAACCTGAGAGGGGTGCTCTCAGAACTGAGCTTGCTAAAGAGAAGGAGAAGAATGAGGGAATCCTTAGGGATATTCTATCTCTTCTCCAAGCCAAAAACCCAGCCTCCAGCCCTTCCCAGCCTTAGTAGCCCAGCCTATCTTAGTACTTCAATGACCCAGATTAGGGATCTTTTGTTTTTTTGCTCATGGTTTTAATTGTTTCTATTTCTTTTGTGGATTATGGATGAACATTGCTTTCTATCAACGAATTCTGTTGTTTTTGCTCTTAATCTTGTTTCTTTTTCTTTGATAGATTAAATTATTGGTTCACTATTGATGATTAATCCATGACTGCACTTGCAGTTGCCCTAGTGTCCATGAGTAATTCTTAAATATCTAGGACTTTTCAAAATTTGCAACTTTTCGATGATGCCAAAAGGGGGGAAAATGGTTATGTGCTACTCTGAACATGTGATATTTATAACCTAATGAACATGGTTCTTTTATGATAAATGCTCAATACTCTAAAATAGGTCAATGTTGGATTAAGTTGGTTACAGGCCTAACACAGAGTTTGTCATCATCAAAAAGGGGGAATTTGTTGGCCCAATAAATTGAATGGTTTTGAAGATTGACAAAGGAACTCAAAGATGAACCAGGTCCATCACTGGAGACATAGACACATGCAGAGTTAAGGCACGTGAGGTGCACATGCAGGAGATAAACAAAATCTGGGAAATAAAGAGATATATCTTGATCGAAAAGATTGCAAAATGATAAGGAGAAGGACTCCTTATTCAGTAAGAACACAATAAGATAAGGAAGGATTCGAGGAGTTGAGATTAACTAGAACTCTTCCACCAAGGAAGAGTAGCATTAGAAATCTAGTAAATCTCTTGTCTACTAATCCTATATATTGCAGATTTTTCTTATTGTACAGGTACGCACAAAAGCTGAAGTTAAGCAAGAATTGAAAGCAAAATTAGCAAAGCAATTTTGCAAGCAGTTCGTGTGAGATTTAAGTGTCTGACTCTGAAGCTACTTGAACCAGATAGAAGAACTAGTTTCAACTGTTGTCTTTTAGTCTAGTTACTTGTAGTAGGTGATTTCAACTTGTACCTTTTCAGCTTTATCTAGAAGCGTCTGTAATAGAACTATGAATTTCAAGTTATAGCTAACTTGGAGTTTGTCACAAATAGCTAGAGGCTAGTTTGACACAAAGGGATTATAGGTAATCCTAGGTTTACAAAAGAGTTTTTGTAAATGCTGTTTGGCTCACTGATTTAGTAAAGAGTTTGGGAAAATCCTACTGGGAAGTAGGTCGTGGTTTTTCAGCTTTTGAGCCAGGTGTTTTCCACGTAAAAATCTTTATGTTCTTTATTTTCTGTATTTTTTATTCCGCAAACAGTAGAGGTTGGAACACATAGAAGAACCTGGTCGTTCTATAACTAGTGCACGTGAAAATCGGACACCACACAAATCACCCCCCCCCCCCCCC
>ML395156.1:17431-28589 GCA_005239525.1 Nicotiana knightiana | reverse complement strand
CACAAATCCCCCCCCCCCCCCCTTGTGTGGAATTGACGTTTAGAACATCATATATGTATGTATGTCTTTTGGACAAGTTTCCCTCATGTATGTTATTCATGTTTACATCTTAGATGCATGCTTAAGGGTGTACGGCAAGTAGGATTCGTTCACCCGTCGCGGCCCATCGATTTGGGTCGTGACAAAAGTGGTATCGGAGCAGTTCTGTCCTAGGGTGGTCTACAAACTATGTCTAGTAGAGTCTTGTTTATGGGTGTGTTGTGCACCACACTTATAAACATGAGGCTATAGGATGTTATACTCTCTTCTTATCTTAGATCGTGCGATATAAGAATTCATGTTCCTAACGATATGTTATATTTTTAGTGATGCCTCCAAAGACTACAACCGCCCAGAAGGGAAGTCACTGGGTGGTGAGACTACTAATCGAGCGCCAAGCATTACCAGGGCTCGGGGAGAGTCTCATAGTGAGATTCCATCTCAGACTTCACATACCCCGCCCTTTCTAGAAGAGCTCCGAGGGGTACCACCTCCAGTGTCCACCTCTGTACGTTCAGCCCCTCTGCCAGATGCACCAGGTCAGGAGATGAGAGATGTTATTCAGCTATTAACTCGATTAGTAGCCGCACAGGCTCGGCGTCAGGAAGTAGGTATTGGTCATGTAGATAGGTCTGTCAGTGCGAGGGTTCGTGATTTCATTAATTTAGACCCTCCGGTAATCGCCGGGGCAGATCCAAACGAGGATCCTCAGGTATTTATTGATAGAATGTAGAGGACGTTGAGGGTAATGAAGGCCACTGCGACTGAGCCCGTTTAGCTAGTTTCCTATAGACTCCAAGATGCTGCAGTTAATTGGTACGAGTCTTGGGAATTGTCTAGAGGTGAGGATGCCCCTCCAGCATTATGGCAGGAGTTTACAGATGTTTTTCTTTGACATTATCTGCTACCAGAGATTAGACAGGCTAGATTTGATAGGTTCTTGACCCTTCGACAGGGTAACATAAGTGTTCGGGAGTACAGTCTTCAGCTTGATTCGTTGGCTAGGTATGCTCCCATTATTATATCTAAGATGGAGGATCGGGTTCACCAGTTCGTGATGGGGTTAGAGCCGCACTTTCTTAACGATTGTATGTCAGTCTCACTTCAGTCAGACATGGATATTTCTCATATTCAGGCATACGCTCAAGGTGCGGAGGAGCGGAAGCAGAAGCAGAAGCAGAGGGATGATTGTGAGCACGATAGAGCTCAGAATAAGATAGTGAGGTCTTCGGGTCCTTCTGGTGAGTATCGAGGTGGTCAGAGATAACAATACCCAAGGAATCCAGCCCAGACATCGGCTAGCGCCCCCCCCCCCCCCCAATTTAGCGGTAAAATTGATCGTTCCACATATTTAGGGCCTGGTTAGAATGTCAGGGCCTCAGATTCTCAGTATAGGGGTGAGTCAAGTCAGATGAGGCCTCCCTTGCCACGATGTGCTCAATGTGGTAAGCAGCATGTCGGGCAGTGCTGTATGGGGTTGAGGTGTTTGTTATACTTGTGGTTATCCGAGCCACGTTATGAGGGACTGTCCGAAGAGAAGTGATGCAAGCATAGCTCAGTCATCAGGATCTGTAGCTGGTTCATCATCATTAGTACGCCCCCTAGGCAAGGTTCACAAGCACCAATGAGTCGTGGTAGAGGCAGAGGCAGAGCGGTCCTCAGAATCGCATTTATGCATTAACAGGACGATAGGATCAAGAATCATCACCCGATGTTGTTACAGGTATATTATCAGTCTCCTCATATGATGTATATGCACTGATTGACCCATGTTCCACCTTATCATATGTTACTCCGTTGGTTGCTATAAGTTTGGAATAAAACTTGAATTGGTTAAACCTTTTTAGGTGTCTACACCTGTTGGGGACTTAGTGATAGCTAAGCGAGTATATAAAGGTTGTATAATAATAGTTCATAGTCGATCTACCGTAGCGGACCTAATCGAGTTAGATATGGTAGAATTTGATTTTATAATGGGTATGGATTGGTTGGCTTCTTGTCATGCCAACGTTGATTGTAGATCGAAGATAGTCCGATTTCAATTTCCAAGGGAGCCTGTTTTGGAATGGAAAGGTAATACGGCATCACCGAGAGGTAAATTTATTTCCTATCTCAAGGCAAGGAAGATGATAATAAAGGTATATATTTATCACTCCGTTCGGGTTTGGGATATGGAAGTAGAGTCACCAAACATTCAGTCCATCCCTGTGGTTAATGAGTTTCCCGAAGTTTTTCCCAATGAGCTTTGGGGTCTTCCGCCAGAGCAAGAAATTGAGTTTGCTATTGACCTACTACTAAATTCTCATCCAATATCTATTCCTCCCTATAGAATGGCCCCCATAGAGCTGAAAGAGTTGAAGGAACAACTAAAGGACTTTCTTGAAAAAGGCTTTACCAGACCTAGTATATCACTGTGGGGAGCACCTGTGTTGTTTGTGAGGAAGAAAGATGGTTCCTTACGGATGTGTATTGATTATAGACAGTTGAATAAGGTGAAGATAAAGAATAAGTACCCGCTCCCGAGTATTAATGATTTATTTGATCAGTTACAAGGTGCCAAGTGTTTCTCAAAGATAGACTTGAGGTCCGGGTACCATCAGGTAAGGGTTAAGGAGAAAGATCTTTCGAAGACAACATTCAGGACCAGATACGGGCACTTTGAGTTTGTGTTATGTCGTTCGATTTGACCAATGCTCCAGCAGTATTCATGGATTTGATGAACCGTCTGTTCAGACCCCTTTTTAGATCTGTTCGTGATTGTATTTATTGATGATATATTGGTGTATTCTCGTTCAGAGGCTGAGCATGTAGATCAATTGCGTACTGTGCTCAGAGTTCTACAAAAAAGGGAAGTTGTATACAAAATTCTCTAAATGTGAATTATGGTTGAACTCTGTAGCTTTCCTTGGGCATATAATTTTGGGTGAAGGTATCCGGGCTGATACACAAAAGATTGAGGCAGTATAGACTTGACCTGGACCCACGACACCGATGGAGGTTTTTAGCTTTCTCGGTCTGGCAGGTTATTACAGGAGATTTGTAGAGGGATTTTCTTCCCTTTCAGCACCTTTGACAAAGTTGACTCAGAAGGGAGCAAAGTTTCAATGGACTGATGCTTGCGAACGGAGTTTTCAAGCATTGGACAGGT
Source organism: Nicotiana knightiana (assembly GCA_005239525.1). Lineage (NCBI taxonomy): Eukaryota > Viridiplantae > Streptophyta > Magnoliopsida > Solanales > Solanaceae > Nicotiana > Nicotiana knightiana. Next base: position 25,402 of record ML395156.1, on the reverse strand, counting down.
TAACTTCAGCACCGATTCTAACACTCCCAGAAGGGACCGATGGTTATGTTATCTACTGTGACACCTGGGGCGTTAGATTGGGTTGTGTACTGATGAAGCATGGTAAGGTTGTAGCTTATGCTTCTAGACAACTAATAAAATACGAGAAGAATTACCCAACCCATGATTTAGAGTTAGCCTCAATGATTCATGCACTAAAGATGTGGAGGCACTACTTGTATGGCATTCATGTTGATATCTATACGGATCATAAGAGCCTCCAGTATATCTTCAAGCAAAAGGAATTGAATTTACGTCAAAGGAGATGGTTGGAGCTACTTAAATATTATGATATTGATATTTTATACCATCCGGGGAAGGAGAACGTAGTAGCCGACGCCCTCAGCCGTAGATCTATGGGTAGCCTATCATATTTACAGCCAGAAAAGAGGGGAATAGCCCATGAGATTCATCTGCTAGCTAGTCTTGGAGTTCGATTACTGGACTCAGGTAATATTGGAATTACTATTCAGGATACAACAACATCCTCTTTAGTAACTGAAGTGAAGGAACACCAGTACGAGGATCCTGTGTTAGTTCATTATAGGGATACCACCTCTCAGAAAGAAAAAATACCTTTGAGATTATAGAAGATGGGTTCCTCAGATATCGAGGACGACTATGTGTCCCTAATGTTGCAGTGTTGCGTCGGCAGGTTATGGGACAAACTCATTATTCTCGTTATTCTATCCATCCAGGAGCAACAAAGATGTAAATGATATTAGGGAAGTATTAGTGGGACGGAATGAAAAAGGATATAGCAGAATTTGTTGCTCAGTGCCTTAACTGTCAGCAGGTCAGGATCAAGCATCAAAAACTCGAAGGATTGTTGCAGGCTATAGAGATTCCGACTTGGAAATGGGAAGTAATCAATATGTATTTCATCGTAGGCTTACCTCGTACCCAGCGTAAGTTCGATTCTATATGGGTGATTGTTGATAGTCTTACAAAATCAGCCCATTTCTGCTTGTTAGGACTACATATTCTGCAGAGGATTATGCAAGGCTTTATATAAGGAGATAGTACGACCGCATGGTGTCCCTGTATATATTATCTCATATAGAGGAGCTTAATTTACAGCTAACTTCTGGAGGTCCTTCCAAAAAGGATTGGGACTCAGGTAAGTCTTACTACAACATTTCATCCCCAGACAGACGGACAGGCTGAGCGTACTATTCAAACACTTGAGGATATGTTACGAGCTTGTGTGATAGACTTCAAAGGTAGCTGGGATGATCATCTGCCGCTTATTGATTCTCATATAATAATAGTTACCATTCTAGTATTTCAGATGGCTCCATACGAAGCTCTTTACAGACAGAAGTGTAGGTCACCTATAGGGTGGTTTGATGTTGGGAAAACAACGTTAGTAGGACCAGAATTGGTACAACAAGCAATCGAGAAAATTAAGCTTATACAGGAAAGGCTATTAGCATCTCAAAGCCGTCAGAAGTGTTATGCGGATAATCGACGCCGAGACTTGGAGTTTTAGGTTGACGACTGGGTATTCCTAAAGGTATCACTGATGAAAGGTTTCATGAGGTTCGGTAAGAAAGGAAAACTTAGCCCTCGGTACATTGGACCATATAGGGTCATATGCAAGGTAGATCAGGTGCATATGAGTTAGAGTTGCCTTCGGACTTGGAATCTGTACATCCAGTCTTTCATGTGTCTATGATCCATAAATGTATCGGAGATCCTTCTAGAATCGTGTCAGTTGACGACGTTCAGGTCACAGAGCAGCTATCATATGAAGAAACTCCCATTGCTATATTAGACAGACAGGTTCAGTGAAAGTACTTTTGAGAAACAACAATGTGGAAGAAATAACTTGGGAGGCCGAAGAAGACATGAAGTCTAGATATCCTCACTTATTTCCTCTTCCAGATAAGGGTCCGACTGAGACATCACAACCTTAAGGTACGTGTATGGATTCTTGTGTTTTTTATTGTCATTGGTCGTGTGAGGCCATTGTCGTTACTGATGATTGTGGTCCTATATGGCGTTGAATTATTGAGTTTATACAGGAAAAGTTAGTAGAAATATGGTTACAAAGGTGACTCTGCCAAAGTTTATATAGATATCAGGGACTTAAACATTCGAGGACGAACATTTATAAGGGGGGAAGGATGTTACATCTCGTGTTTTCGTACGTAAAAATTTCATCATAAGTTAAAATCGACGAAGACTCGGGGATGAGATTATCTTGAGGTTATAAGCATTTATTCTATTTATAACAAGCGATAAGTAAGTGTCGTGGAGATTAAAGGATAAACGAATCAAAGAAAATAAGTTTCGTCGAAGGTGGTTAATTTGGGATATAATACGATCCGAGCCATAATACCCGGTGTTTATAGCCTAGTTCCACACAAGGTACCCCATGACCATGATAGTAGGGTTCATAAAGTGTATTAAAAGTGAGTAGTATTTATGTAATTTGAGATAAATCTTAATTATGTGGGTAATTAATTAATTATTGGATAATTAATTAAAGAGTAGGATAAGATTTAACCCCTCCCCCTAACGTGGCAATCATCCCTTTCCATTTAATGACTAAGTATTAAATGTTGCAAGGTGTCACATTATGAGAAAGAAGTGTGACACCAAGCATAATTATGTGGGGCCACCTAAAAAGTTAAAGAATAACAACTATAACTTATGAAAGAATTTCAACAAAACTTTCAATAACATCAGTAACATCATTTTCTAAGAGCTTCATTCAAGCTTCCCATTTCATAGTTACTTAAGAAAAAGTTTCAGCAAAGATGGTCTTTGCATAAGCAACGTTATTGCTTCGAGCTTTTCATATAACTTATTCCGTGTTTTATCGCAATTAACGTGTGTTAGAGGATTGTCAAGAGAATCGACTCAGGTATGTTAAGGCTATCCCTTCTTTCTTTTTGGCATGATCCATACGACACAAGTGAAACGAGCAAATGCACAATTTTCATAAGTGACTCTATTCATAGAAGTATTAGAAGTGCCTATGTTCTTGAATTTCCATATGTCTTATTATTCTATCATCTGTTCATGGGTCTCAGAAAATACGTAAGTTGATAAAGTTTATTTCATGATATTAATTAGAGGCATAATGGTCTTGTGATATTCCAAGAGATTATATTGACGTGCTTCTCATGCATTGCATTCATTTATACATGTACATTGACCCATGACCAGATGTAATTATATACGTGTATTATGTATATAGGATACGGGAAAAAGCTACAGTGTTATATACCCACCACCACCTGATCAACTGGTATACGTTGATGATGTTGCCCATAGTGGACGAGATGATATGATGGGATGCCCTTAGAGGCTTGATGATGTTATGTACACCTATACATATGCATGACATGACATTTGCACGCACGTGCATGACATTATAAAAGTTTCAGAATTTACAAAGTTATTTAGACTTACAGGCAGTATTCTTTATTCCATGTTTCATCTATGTCTTTTATGTACTAATTTTCATGCCTTACATACGCAGTACATTATTCGTACTGACGCCCCATTTTTCGAGGCCTGTATTTCATGCCCGCAAGTGCAGGTAGACAAGCTGACGGTCCCCCTTCTTAGGATCCTTGATCAGCGAGAGTTAGCGTGCTCCATTTGATCCGATGTTGCTTTTGATATTTGTATGGTATGCTTGTATACATATATGGGTATGACGTGGACCAATCCCGTCCTTATACAGTTGTATATTTTATTAGAGGTTTGTAGACAGTTATGTATAGTTGGATAGTATGTGGCTTTGTCGGCTTCCAGTTTTGGGTATATAATTGTCTATAGCAGCCTTATCGGCTCGCCCCACTGTATTTCGCATATACATGTATGTATGTATTTTGGACAGGTTTCCCTCACGTATGTTATTCATGTTTACATCTTAGACGCATGATTAAGGGTGTACGACAAGTAGGATTCAGGCACCCATCGCGGCCCATCGATTTGAGTTGTGACAATAAGATATCGAATATCGACCCCGAACCGCTATCAAGTCACAAATTTTGGCAGACTTCATGGCTGACATTACGCCGCCTTAATACCCGAAGTCAAAAAGGAATTGTTGCTAACCTCGGGTACTTCCTCGAGAATCTGGACCCACTTTACAGACGGTGCCTCGAATACAAAGGAGTTCGGAATCATCATCGTGTGGAAGCCACCTATGGGTAATGTAGTTAGGCAATCTATTAGAATTGTGAAATTGACTAACAATGAGGCCGAGTATGAGGCCATGATTGCAGGTCTCTAATTGGATAAGATCATAGGGGTCGAAGTGGTCGAAGTCAAGTGCGTCTCCCTCCTTGTCGTAAATTAGGTAAATGGGATGTCCGAAGTAAAAGAGGAACGAATGCAGAGGTATTTAGATAAATTATAGGTTTCACTGCATCGCTTCAAGGAATGGAACCTACAACACGTAACTCCATATCAAAATAGCAAAGTCAATGCTCTGGCAAACTTGGGGTCATCGGTTGATGACGATGAATTCAGCTCAGGAACGGTCGTATAGCTCATGAAATCAGTAGTGGAAGAAGGCCATGCCAAAATAAACCCAACAAGTTTAACTTGGGATTGGAGAAACAAATATATAGACCACTTGAAGACTGGGAAGTTTCCCTCAGATCCTAAAGAATCGAGAGCTCTTCGCACGAAGGCGGGCAGGTTCAGCCTGTCCGAAGATATCCTGTTCAGAAGAACGTTCGACGACCCGCTCACCATATGCTTGGGGCCGGGAGACACCCAAAATTTTTTGAGAGAAGTTCATGAAGGCACATGCGGAAACCATTCGGGGGCAAAATCTTTGGTTTGTAAGATAATCAGAGTCGGCTATTATTGGATCGACATGGAGAAAGATGCAAGGGACTTTGTGCGAAGATGCGATGGCTGTCAGAGACATGCACCGATGATCCATCAGCCCAGAGAGCTACTACATTCGGTCTTGTCACATTGGCCGTTCATGAAGTGGGGAATGCACATTGCCGGTCCCCTATCATGGGCACCCGGTAAGGCTCAATCCTTACTGTTTATGACCGATTATTTTTCTAAGTGGTTCGAAGCTGAAGCGTTAGAGAAGGTCTTGGAAAAATAAGTCGACTTCATTTGCGACCACACAATATGCCGATTTGGAATACCGGCCGAGATAGTGTGTGATAACGGGAAGCAGTTCATCGGCAACAAGGTAAACAAATTTTTCAAAGACTATAAGATCAAAAATATTTTGTTAACACCCTATCACCGTAGTGGGAACGGACGGACAGAATCAAGAAACAAGACCATACTTCAAAGCCTAAAGAAAAGGTTGACTGATGCCAAAGGGAAATAGAAGAAAATTTTGGCCGAAGTCTTGTGGGCATACCCTACAAACTCTAAATCTAGTATTGGTTCCACTCTATTTCATTGGTCTAAAACTCCGAAGCACTAATACCGGTCAAAGTTGGAGAACCGAGCCTCAGGTTCCGATATCGACCGAGGAATCAAACACTGAGGCCATGAGCCCGAGCCTGGAACTATTGGATGAAAGGCGCAAGGCCGCCTTAGTCCGGTTAGCCGCCTAGAAGCAACGGATAGAAAGGTATTGCAACCGAAGAGCCAACTTCCGACACTTCAATATCGGGGACTTGGTATTAAGAAAAGTAACACTGCACACCCAGAAATCAAACTAAGGGAAACTAAGGCCGAATTAGGAAGGACCATATCAAATCATCAGGATTATCGATAAAGGTTCATACAAAATCGAAAGGGGAAATGGTGCACAACTACCAAACAACTGGAACATGACGCACTTAAAGCGGTACTACAGGCAACAACCAAAGGAGAATGTAACTATTAGGTTTGAAAGCATGCGTTGCACTCTTTTTCCCTTGAACCGGTCTTGTCCCAAATGGATTTTATGGCAAGGTTTCTAATGAGGCAACATTAAATCATGCTAACTTAGAATCGAAGACCGATTTTAAATCAGAGTCAATGTTATCATCAATAATATCCGAGGTGCCCTGGGGTCAAGACTCTTAGCAAGGAAATAAGGAAACTTTGTGCTTACCGGCCTAGGCTCCATATTTAGGATTTATTGTAAGGGCCAAAAGGTCAAGTGAATTGTCCCTGCATAGGCCACCTTAGCCATATTACAAGTTTTACATGCTTTCGATGTTGTACCTTATACACATAAATGAAAGAAAGTTTCTACCTTGCTGTTACATATTTTTATCTCTTAAAGTATCGAGCCTAAGGGATATCCCTATTCGGGGACTATCAAGACCAAAGGCTATCCTTGTCTGAGCCCAAGGGATACCCTCACTTGGGGACTTTCATCCAAAATGAGTTCGGACAACCAGGGTTATCAAAACCTGGAGGCACAAAACCTATTAGGCAATGCCTAAACCTAAAAGGCTATGACCGCCCTAAAAATTGGCTCAGAGACGTCTGAAACCCGTAATCAAAACGTAAGGACTTCAACAAAAAAATCTAAACATGCTAAAATGCTACCCTCGGCAAAGGCATCGTCTAAGAATACTTAAGCATCTCGAAAAATTCAAAACCTACGAGAGCTGAAACGGGACTTATCTGCTTCATGAGGTGTGTTGTGGGCATCAGATTCGTGGGATTTCAGCTATTGTTGTCAAGGGATTTCATTATGGTTATGTGAATAACAGAGTGCGTGGTGTGAATTTGGTAAGAGGATACAATCATGTATTGGTGCATGGTGTAGTGATGGATACGGTGTTCGTATGCTGGAAACAGACCTGGAAGAGGATTTCAAATGTTGGAATTTGGTTCTAAGGCTTATTTTTACTAGATAAGAAGAACGATTTTCAGGTTTTCTCGAGTTAATGCTCAAATGGGTTATGGTAGCACGGGTAGGTGCACGAGGTGTTAAAAAGTGATTTTGGACAACTCCGGAGAAGTTCTTAGCACATTCGAGGACAAATATATGCTTAAGTCGGAGAGGATGTAACGACCGGACCGGTCGTTTTGATATCTAGCGCGTTGTTTGGCGGTTTGAGTCCTTGAGCAGCTTTACTTCAGGTATTATGACATGTATGCATGGTCGAAATTGAATTTCGGGAAGTTCGGAGTTGATTTGGAAAAAGAATTCTAATTTCGGAAGCTTGAGTTGGAGGAATTGACTAAAGTGTAATTTTTGAGTAAACAGACTCGGAATCAGGATTTGAAGGTTCTAACAGGTTTGTATGATGATTTTGGACTTGGGCGTATGTCCGAATCGGGTTTTGGATGACCCGGGAGCATTTTGACGCCTATTGTGAAAGTTGGCATTTTGGAAGAATTTCATAAATTTGGGTTGAGTTACATTTTAATGTTATCAAGGCCCGTTTGGGATTCTGAGTCAGGGAATAACTCTGTATGGTAATTCTAGTATTGAGAGTTGTTGGTCCCAAACGCACACGCAAGTATACGTGGTCGACAAGTAATATAATGATAAGTTGAGTGTCGAACCCACAGAGACTTGTGTTAAACTACTCACTAGTAACTGAAATTGTTATTCAATCTGGTCAAAATCGAAGTCCAAGAGTATGATTATATTAAACTACAACTATAAGTAATAACTAAATTATCAAGTAACGAGTTAATTGTTGTGTATTCAATAAAGACAAATATTCCAGGGTTGTGATCAATTCACCATTCGTATTGTGTTCTAATTAACTCTCCCTTTCATATAATTCACTCATGGTTGCTAATTAATCGATAATTTCTCTCATAGCCTTCTCCCGAAGCACTACTCGCCTATTCTCAATAGATTAACACCTATATTCCTATGAAATTAATCTATCAGAACGCATTAAGATTACGATATTTAATTAAGCACGGTGACTAGGTATATTCCTATCCAAACCACAAATCCGCTCCCCTGAAGGGTTAATATCGCGCTCTCTTCAATTCTTCTCTAATCTATACACGGCTTTCCCAAGCATA
>ML395155.1:125984-204651 GCA_005239525.1 Nicotiana knightiana | reverse complement strand
CCTTTGGTGGAAATTTTGCAAGAAGTGCCTAAGTATGCGAGGTATCTCAGAGATATTGTGGCAAATAAACGAAGACATGCAGAGTTCGAAACAGTTGCACTTACTGAAGAGTGCAGTGCCAGAGTTCAGAGTAAACTTCCTCCTAAGTTGAAGGATCCTGGGAGTTTCACAATTCCTTTGTCTCTTGGAAAACAAGAAGTTGGTAGAGCCCTGTGTGATTTAGGGGCTAGTATAAATTTGATGCCCTCTTCTTTGTTCAAGAAACTCGGATTGGGGGTGCTTAGACCTACCACAATCACTTTACAGTTAGCGGATAGGTCGCTAATTATGCCGGAAGGAATTATTCAGGATGTGCTAGTTCGAGTTCCCTGGGGAACCTGAGCTAGAACCTCCGGCTCCACATGATCATGCACCTGCTCCTCAATAGGAGCTACTGGTGGCTCAACAGCAGCTACACAATCAGGGGCTCTAGCTACAGTGCATGCTCTGCCCTTACCTCTACCTCGGCACCGGCCTTTCACGACCCTAGCCTGGGGTACCGACATCCCCTTAGCTGCACCAAACGATTGTCTCCTCACTATTTGTGAGAGAATAGAAAATCAAGTATTTAGACGTCTCGAAGATAGGTACAGACATCTACGTACCGATCGGCAAGACTCTACTAGACTTGCTCATTACTCGTGAGACCTAAGAAACCTAGTGCTACGATACCAACTTGTCATGAACCAAACTCTCACCGAATCCGTGACGCCGCCTTATACCGCTTTTTATGCAAGCCATCAATCAATAAGCACCAATAAACTCAAATAACTATATTAAATAGTCTCAACATCAGAATAATCGTAAACAAATAAAGAGAATAGTCATAATACAACTAAAACCATCTTATTATCTGGTGTGTCAATGAATACAAGAGTACTACAGAATTTAAATACAGAGTATAATCCAAATTACAAAATTAACTAAATGATAGAATTGAATAACATAAACAAAGTAGAAGGGGACTTCAAGGCCTCCAATGGAATTAGCAGCTACATAAAAATCTCCAAGAACTGGTACCAGTGCCACCTACTAACAATTACCTCTCTCAGTAGTACCTGGATGTGCACATAATGTGTAAAGTGTAGTATGAGTACAACCGACCTCATAAGTAACAAACAAAACCTTGGGCTGAAAGCAGTGAGGAGCTCGACAAATCTCCAGTATTCAATACCAATAACCAATTACAAAAATAATAGCATAATAACGACACAGAAAAGTAGCTCCAGTAATATTATATTCAACTTTTTCACAAATAGAAGGAAAATAGGCATGCTTTTCAAAAATAATAGTTAAGGCATAAATTCTTTCACAAAAGTTAACTATATATGGTTTATCAATTTAATAGTGATTCTAGGTCCAACACAATAAATAAGGATATCAAGTACCAATAAGCATGAGGGAAGAATCACAACCCCGTACCTGCATGACAAGTGAGCATGTTAGAATCAACAGTATCGTAGTTAAATCATCAAGTATATCAAATCTCAGCACTTGTATAGTGCCTAGAACAATTTCCCTTCAATCATCACACAAAACAACACTCAACATTATATGGATTCTTGACACAAGTCTCTCACGCAAGCACATGTACGACCTTGTGCTTGCGCCAACAGTTAATACCTGACTCCGGAAGGGCGGGTCCTTGCCCAAGCGCTAATCGGATATAAGTGAATGATCAATATCACTTAGCCTAATGTAAGGCCTGGTGCACGCGTCACCTCAAAGTCAATACCTTTTAGCACAATGTGGGGCCTGAAGTACATGTCGCCTCATAATCAATATTAAATTGGCTTTATGACCCAACATCATTCATCAACCGCTCAAGTCTCAAATGTTCAAATCTCACAGTGCTAAACTCAAATCACGTCACATATATAAGGTCATCCATTGCATGTGCGATATCATATAACTCAATTTAGCAAGAATGAACTTACCATGTCTCAAACAGATAACCACATATCTCGACATGGTTCTAGCATACAAGGATACAAGTAGCGAAAATACAGATATAACAAAGCATGATAGAAAAACAAGGCCCATTATAGCCTAAGGTCTACCTGTATCATGAATAATCCCGGTGTATGCACATACGTCCATCTCCTACCACGTGTTTCACCCCTAAAATATCTCAAATATCATAGCCAATGAGAAAATTACTCTCAAACCAAGTTTAGATATGTTACATACCTCGAAACACTTGAATCAATATTCCAAAAAGCCCTTCCCATGCGAATCGACCTCCAAACGGCTCAAATCTAGTAAAAAACAACTCAAAAACATCATATGCAGTTATAAAAATAGATTCCAAGTACTGAAGCTCTAATCTTTATCAAATTGCAAAATGTCAACCCGAGCCGCACCCCGAAACCCGATAAAAGTCACAAATCCCAACTACCCATTCGAATATGATTCCAAATATATAATTTTCATCCAAATCCGACTTCGAATCAAGGTTCAAATCTCGATTTTCACTCTCCAAACCATAGTCAAAATCCCAAAATTTCTTTTTCAAATCCCATAATGTATATGTAATAATCCAAGGGTAAACAATATATAATGTTAAATTCAAGTATAAATCACTCACCCTCCTGCCTTGTGTAACTATCCCCTTCAAATTTCGCCCATCTCCAAGTCTAAGGCTCAAAATATGAAATAATGGGTCTAAGTCTCGAAAAATAACTCCTTAAAAATCTGCCTCAAGATACCCTTTGCGAACGCGACCCAATACCCGCGTTCACAAAGCACAATTAGCTCCATAGCCAAAATTACCCTTCACAAACACGATCTATCACCCAAGAACGTGATGCACAAAGGTCCACTAGCCTACACAAACGTGGTCACCCTCCTGCGAATGCGAAGGCCAAACGCCTGGCCAAACGCCTGGCCAACCCCATCCTGCCTTCCTTTACGCAAACGCGATGCCCAGGTCGCAAAAGAGAAGCCTAGATGCCTTATGCATCGGGAATGCAACCATGTGTTGCAAACGCAAAGAAGAAAAAATGCATGCCCCCAACTAAGCCTCCACGATCGTGAAGCACGCTATACCCAGCAATCTTCAGCAGTTCAACCAAGCTCAAATTATCTGAAATCCATCAAAACACACCTGAGCCCCTCACATTTCAAATACTTCCAAAACCTAACATGGACCTACTCGAGGTCTCAAATAACACAGAGTAACATAAGACTACGAATCAAACCTCAATATAAGCATAATGAACTAATCAGCTTCTAACTTTCAAAACTCATGCCAAAACATGCCTAACCATCTCGGAATGACCTCAAATTTTGGAACCACAACCTGACCCTGATAGCCTCAAAGTCATCTCCCGATCAAACCTATAAATTTTTTGAACTTCAAAATTCCAACTTTCGCCAATTAGAGTCAAACCAACCTAGGAACCTCCAAATTAAATTTCAGACATATGTGTAAGTCCAAAATCACCATACTAACCTATGGGTAATATCCAAACATAAATCCCAGGTCAAAAGTCAAACCTTGGTTAACTCTTTGAACTTAAGCTTCCAATCATGGAACAAAGTGTTCTGATTCACTGTAAAACTTTTTCTAAACCAAACCAACCATCCCCCTAGTCACATAACAACAAATACACATACAGGGAGTATCAAATAGGAGAACGGGGCTCAAATACAAAAAACAACCAGCCAGTTCATCACACATGATGGCTTCCACCAAACCGACCCCTACATCCAAATAAGGTACCACTGGAACTACCATAACGACGAGGCCTCTTATTTCTCATCATGACCTCTCTCCCATAGCTATGAATATGCCCCATCCTCTCATCTGTCTCCATGGCATGATGGAAAGTATTCCCAATCCCCGACTCTCAAGCCGTAGCCACCCTAATGGCATAAGTAAATCCCTCAATACATCGCCTCACCTTCTCTACCTCGATTGGGATCAAGAAAGAAGCATGATAGGACAACTAAGTAAATCTCGCCTCATACTTGGTCACACACATGCGATCTCGCTGAAGATACCCCAACCGATCTCTCAACACATCCCTCCTAGAGAGTGGGATATACCTCTGAACAAACATGTGCGGGAACTGGGTCTATAAAAGAGAAGATGAACCTGTTATCCTGCCCAGCTCGTAGGTCTACCACCATATCCTAGTATCCCTTCTCAACTTAAATGCATGAAGTCCACTCCATTGGACTCTACCAAATTCAAATTGAGAAGTATCCGATGGCATCTATCTAGAAAATTATGTGCATCTTTTGAAGGGTCACCATCGAAGTGAGGAGGATGTAGCCTTAGTGCTTAAACTGTCAAAAGGTAGGGTTGGGCATAAAATCCGAAAAACCGAATTTCGAACCGAACCAAATTAATTTGGTATTTCGGTTTTGGTTTTTTCGGTATTTCGATTTATTGCGGTAAATAAATTTTGGTATTTCGGTTCGGTATACGGTATTGGGTTTTTGATATTTACCGAAATACCGAAATAGTTTTTTTTTTTTTGGATGATCGAGAAATCTGTCTGGGGCCGATCCTTGGACCAACCGCAGCCTTCGAAACTCGGTGGATAATGAGCCCGCCCCTCTACCCTTCTCCACTTAAATACCAGGATTTTCTTTGCATGGTGTGGGGGCTTGAACCTGTTACCTAAGATACAAACCCACCACCCTTTTCCACTTGAGCTAGGCCCTGGGGGAAAATACCGAAATAGTTTAGTCCAAGCCCAACTTTATTTTTATTTTTTAGCCCAATAACTTTAAGCCCACACCTCAAAAGTCCAAAACCCCTAATTCCCTAATTCCTTACCCTTAGGCTTTAGCAAGCTTCCACCAAGCAGATTAAGAACTTCTAGAAATTTTGGAGCATAGATAAAAAGTGTATATTGTATAGGTAGTCAACTATCTTTGCCATTGAACTTGAATGGACTGTTCAACTATCCTTCTTTTAACTTTAGGATAAAGTATGGCTTTATAGTAGAGGCATAAAAGGAATTGTTTATTTTTACCTGTAAGTTGTAATACTTAGGTGCAAATTTTTCTCTTGTATTAGCCAATGGTATTATAAGATGCTTCCTTGCATTGCCTCCGTGTTTAGTCAAATGCTAGTAAATAATACTAGTTGTATTGGTTCCAAAAGTTGAAACATATTTTTTCAACCCTAAGAGCTACAAATTTGAGTACGCACAAGCCTTATAACATAGATTTGATTTAAACCAAAACTGTACCGAAACCGTACCGAAATATTTTGGTACGGTATTTGGTATACACAATTGATAAACCGAATACCGAAAGACCGAACCAAAATTCTTAAATACCGAACCGAAGTACCAATGCCCACCCCTATCAAAAGGTAAAGTACGAGAATCAGAGGTCGGGCGGTTTGCTTTAGAGGCTTGAGTTCATGAGTGGAAATGAGAGCGCATCACCATGGACTTCGTTGTTGGGCTCCCTCAGACTCTGAAGAAATTCGATGCGATTTGGGTGATTGTGGACCATTTGAATAAGTCTGCGCATTTAATTCTGGTTGTAACTACATATTCTTCGGAGCGATTGGTAGAGCTCTATATCCGTGAGATTGTTCGCCTTCACGGTGTGCCGATGTCCATTATTTATGATCGGGTCACGCAGTTCACATTGTAGTTTTATAGAGCGGTTCAGCGAGAGTTAGGCCCATGGGTTGAATTGAGAACATCATTCCACCCTCAGATGGATGGACAGTTCGAGCGCACTATTCAAATATTGGACGATATGTTACGCGCTTGTGTTATGGATTTTGGGGGTTCTTGGGATCAGTTTCTACGCTTGCAGAGTTTGCGTACAACAAAAGCTACCAATCAAGTATTCAGATGGCTCCGTATAAGGCCTCATATGGGAGGCGGAGTCGGTCTCCAGTTGGCTGGTTTGAGCCAGGTGAGGCTAGGCTGTTAGGGACTGATTTGGTTCAAGATGCTTTGGAAAAGGCCAAGTTGATTTAAGATTGACTTTGCATGACATAGTCTAGATAGAAGAGTTACGCAGATTAGAAGGTTTATGATGTTGCCTATATTGTAGGAAAGAAGGTATTACTCAGAGTTTCATCCATGACGGGTATTATGAGGTTCGGGAAGAAGGGGATGTTGAGCCTTCGCTATATTAGCCCTTTTGAGGTGTTTTGAGAGGATTGGAGAGGTGGACTACAAGCTTGCATTGCCACCTAGTCTATCGAATGTTCGCCCAGTGTTTCATGTTTCCATTCTCCGGAAGGATCATGGTGATCCGTCACATTTTTTGGACTTTAGCAAGGTTTAGTCAGATAGAATTATGACGTAGAGCCAGTGGCCAATTTAGATCGGCATGTCTGAGAGTTTATATCAAAGAATAAAGCTTCAGTGAAAGTTTAGTGGAGAGGTCAGTCGAGGAAGCTACTTGGAGGTCCGTAGGTCATTTTGGCTTCAATTGGCAAAAGTTAGAAAGTTGAGAAGTTTGACCAAGAGTTGACTTTGTTGATATCGAGCTCTAATTTTGGTTTCGGAAGCTAGAAAAGGTCCATTAATTTATGACTTCTGTGCAAAATTTGAGGTCAATAAGAGTTGGTTTGATATGTTTCGGCATCGATTGTAGAAGTTGGAAATCCATTAGTTTCCATAGTCTTGATTTGGGGCGAGATTTGTATTTTTGATGTTGTTGGATGTTATTTGAGACTTCAACCAAGTTCATATCCTGTTTTAGGATGAGTTGGTATGTTCGGATGGGGTCTCGGGGGCCTCGGGTGAGATTCAGATTTTTTGAATTGAGTTTGGGACTTATGCAAAATCTGCCATGTTTCAGTTCTGGTGTAACATCACTTGCGAGGATTTGGCCGCAGAGGCGGAGCCGCAGAAATGACCATGAGGTCGCAGGTGCGATCCTGAGTGAGTTGGGCAGTGGTCGTAGGAGCGAGGGTGTCCCGCATCTGCGAGCCCGCATATGCAATGAAGATACCGCATATGCGAATTTTGGTCAGGAGCTATGTGATCGCAGAAGCATAAGGCTTCCGCAGGTGCGCTCTCGCACGTGCGGGGCTTGTACCGCATAAGCGGACATGTAGAAGCGAGATTTGGGCCACCGAAGTCAGGAGTTTAATGAAACTCAGCAGAAGCAAAGCATGCTGGACAAAAACATATAAACGAGGGTTTGAGTCTTTTCTTCTTGTTTTGACTTTGGAAGCTCAGTTTGTGGCATTTTTGAGAGGGATTTCAAAAGATTTTAAGAGGTAAGAAACTTTAGATCACTCTTACTCATCAATACTGAATACCCATTGATTTTCCCACCTACATTATGTGTTTTTCAAGTGAAATTTGGGGGATTTGTGGATTAGGTATTGGAGAGTAAGATTTAGGGATTGGAGGATCAATTTGTGGTCGGAATTTGATAATTTTGGTATGGTTGAACTCTTTATTGGATGGGAGTTAGGATTTTGTAAATTTTGTCGTGTTCTATGGCATGGGCCCAGAGTTGAGTTTTTGGATTGACTTTTTGAATTTGGTTAAAGAATTTAGCTTTATCATATGGGATTGATTCTTATAGCTTGTATTGATCATATTGAGTTGCTTGTGACTAGATTCGAGTCATTTAGAGGCTGATTTGCGAGGCAAGGGTTTGTTGGAGCTTTGATTTGCACGCTTTGAGGTTAGTAACACCTCTAAACTTGGTACTAAGGCTATGAATCCCTAAAATACGTGTTATGTTGTTGGTGTTGAGGTGACGCACATGCTAGGTGACGGGCGTGCACTGTGGTAATTATGCGTCACATGCTAGGTGACGGGCGTGCACTGTGGTAATTATGACTCGATTGGTTCTATGGTATTGTGTAGTTACCTTGTCTTTCTTTATCCATATAATTCCTATGTGTTAGAGAAATTGATCTGTGATTCATGCTAGAAATCATGTTTAGGCTATGTGTTTATTCTGTTGGGACCCACTGAGGTCATTTCTAATGTTGAGTTATTTTCTTAAACTGCAATTATACTCAGTCATGTTTATACATATGCATATCATATCTCAGTCTGTGTTATCATTGACTATTATATCATGTTGTCATTGTTTGGGCTGAGTAGTATGAGACTTATGAGCACATGAGACTAGAGATATTGATGACTGAGTTGGGCGTGAGAGCCATATTGTGAGTGTTATTGTGGATCAGGCTGCACGCCGCAGCAGGCCTTATAGGATTTATTTAGCACTTGGGTGGGATCCGCCTCTCCGGAGTCTGACATACCAGCAGTGAGCTCAGGCACAATGATTTATGTACACATGATTTAGTGATGGGCATTGATGCCAGGTATTGGCACCCATATATTACTGAGTTATTGTGTGTGATGAGTGGGAAATGAGATAGACAGATTGATTACTTTGAGAGTGGAAGTACTTGGGATTATCGTTGTGATACATTACATTTGACATGAGGCATAAATATGTAACATTCCTCATCCTAGTTGTACTTGGGATATATTTATCAGTGTTGGGCTTAAATTATTGAACTTGAAAGCATTCCTAAATTTCTATACTGTGTACGAGCTAAATATGAAAGTTTCTCTGAGTTACAATTGTCAATACCCTATTATATATGTGTTGTCATTATCTTGATTCAAAATGTATCTTTCTGAGCTCGTCAATACTTTCAGCCCAAGGTTAGTCCTATTACTTGTTGAGCACACTGGGTCGGTTGTACTCATGCTACACTCTATACTTCATGTGCAGATCCAGGTACATCTGGACGTGGTGGTTGCTAGATTTGGTGCCAATATCTGTTCGGAGACCATTGAAGTAGCTTATATGATTCCCGGAGATCTCGACTCTCCTTCCCTTTCATTTCTTTTTTAATATTGTTCTATTTTTTTAGAATGTTGTACTAGAGATGTAGAGTATGTTGATACTTAATAGCTCATGTACTCGATTACACCGGGATTTTGGGGTTGTTGTAGCTGAGCTGCAATTGTTTTTATCAGTTATTTATGATATTTTCCACTGTCGAACTTATTAAATCGTGATTTTAATTCAAATGCGTAGTTATTATGTCACTGTCGTCTTTCCTTGTAAGGTGATAGGTGCCATAACAACAAGTTGGGATTTGGGTCGTGACATGTATTATATTCAAGAATTTAGTACGAAGGTTCCATCTATGGGTTCTATACTAGTTGTGAGGGAGTTCTCAGAGGTGTTTCCTATAGATCTACCGAGCATGCAGCCCGATAGGGATATTGATTTATGTATTGACTTGGTTAATACTTGGTTCCATTCACTTAGCCTATATTCGTTCTACCATATTGTATGGTTCCAGCTCAATTGAAAGAGTTGAAGGATCAGCTGTAGATTTTCTTGATAAGGGTTCATAAGACCAAGTGTTTCTCCTTAAGGTGTGCCACTGTTGTTTATGAAGAAGAATGATGGTTCTATTAGGATGTACATTGATTATCGATGGTTGAACAAGGTTAATATCAAGAACAAGTATGCGTTGCCTCGTATTAATGATTTTTTTGATCAGCTTTAGCGTGCCAAGGTGATCTCCAATATTGATTTGATATCTTCAGGCGAAGATTACGGCTTCGAATGTCCCTAACACAACTTTGGGAACTCGTTATGGTCATTATGAGTTCTTGGTGATATTATTTGGGTTGACTAATGCTCCATCGACTTTATGGATTTGATAAACTGAGTGTTCAAGACTTATTTGGATTCTTTTGTGGTTGTATTCATTGATGACATCTTGGTTTTCTCTCTTAGTAGGGAGGAGCATGAGCAACACTTGAGAGTAGTACTTCAGACTTTGAAGGATCAAAAGCTTTATGCTTTGTTTTTGGTTGAATACAATTGCATTCTTAGGTCATGTTATGTTTAGTGATAGTATTCAAGGTTATCCTAAGAAGATTGAGGCAGTTCAAAATTGGCCTAGACCTACTTCAGCTGTGGAGATCCGGAACTTATTAGGTTTGGCAAGCAATTATTGCCGTTTTATGGAGGGATTTTTATCAATTGAAACTTTATTGACTAATATAACTTAGAAAGGTGTTCAATTTATATGGTCCGATAAGTGTGAGGAGATCTATAAGAAGCTCAAAGTTGCTTCGTCTACAACCATAGTGTTGGTATTGCCCATTAGTTCAGGGCCTTACACGATGTTTTATTATTCTTCATGCGTTAGTCTAGGTGTAGTATTGATGTGTGATGGCAAGGTTGAAGACTCATGAGAAGAATTATTCAGTTCATGATTTGGAGTTGGCGTCCTATATGCACATGCTCAAGATTTAGAGGCATTACTTGTCATCAAAGTCTTTACCACATGTTCAAGTAGAAGAATTTGAATTTAAGGTAGAGGAGATGATTTGAGTTGTTGAAATATTATGATATCACTATCTTGTATCATTCACATAAGGAGAATGTGGTAGCGATTCCTTGAGCAGAAAGTAGGAGAGTATGGGGAGTTGGAAATTATTCAAACTGAGAGGAGGCCCTTGGATGTACATGTACAAGACTTGGCTAATAGATTTGTGAGATTGGATATTTCTGAGCCTAGTATTGTTTTTGCTTGAGTTCTCCTTGTTTGAGCGCATTAAGGCTCGCTAGTGTGATGATCCACACTTGTTGATTCCAAGAAGATGCTTATTAGAGATGATGATCTATTGCGACTTCAGGGTCGGATTTGTGTTCCTACTGTTGATGGCTTGAGGGAGTTGATTCTTGAGGAGGCTACTAGTTCGAAGTATTTTATTCATCCAGTGCCAGGAAGATGTATCATGAATTGAAGCACCACTATTGGTGGTAGAAGATGAAGAAAGACATTGTCGGGTAATATTTCACGATTTTTGAATTGCCAGCAAATGAAGTATGAACATTAGAGACCAAGCAGTTTGACTTGAAGGTTGGTTATATCATAGTGGAAGTGGGAGTGTACTACTATGGATTTTGTGCTAGTCTTTCCACAGACATTAAAGAAAGTTAATGTAATTTGGGTCATTTTGGATAGATTGACCAAGTCCACGCATTTCATACTGGTGTTGGCTACATATACTTCAAAGAAGTTGGCACAAATTTACATCAGGGAGATCGTTAGTTTGCATGGTCTACCTATTTCTCTCATTTCGCACAGGGGTATTCAGTTCTTATCTCACTATTGGAGACTTGTTCATCATGACTTTGGTACAAAAGTGGAGCTTAGCACAACTTTTCATCAACAGATAGATATTCAGCTCTAGCGGAGTATTCAGATTCTTGACGATATGTTGACAACTTGTGTGATTCACTTTGAAGGTTACTGGGATCAGTTCTTACCTTTGGCAAAGTTTTCTTACAACAACAGGTAGTAGTCCCGCATTCAGATTGCCTCGTATGAGGCTTTGCATGGTAGGCAGTGTTGATCTCCTATTGGTTTGTTAGAGCCACGTTAGGCTAGGTTGTTGGGTACTGACTTGGTTCATGATGCTTTCAAGAAGGTGAAGTTGATTCAACAACAACTTCGTACAACTCAGAGTAGGCAGAAGAATTATGGTGAGGAAAAAGGTCTATGATATGGCATTCTCGAAGGGCGAGAAGGTACTTTTGAACGTTTTACCTATGAAGGGCGTGAAGAGATTTGGGAAGAAGGGGAAATTGAGCCCGAGGTTCATTGGCCCAGTTGAGGTATTACAGAGAGTTGGTGAAGATGCTTATAGATTTTCTTTGCCTCCTAGCCTTTTGGGAGATCATCCGTTATTTCATGTTTCTTTCACGACCAAAAATTTCACCTGAGCCGTGACGGTGCCTAACACTGCTTGCTTGGGAAGTCATCAATCAATACACAAAAACAAACTTAAATAATTAACAATATTGAATAGTCTCATCAGCGGAATCTATATATTATTAAAAGATATGAAAAAGGCACTGCATTAAGCCAAGTGGAAGCCTAGAAAAAAAGCCACATGGCATAATTAGTTATTAATTATTAAATTTGAATTTAAATATCTGTAAAAAATGAAATATAAAAATATAAAACTATCCATTCAAATTGGGGGTAGTTTCTTTCTAATATAGTAGAGTCTCTCTCTCTCTCTCTCTCTCTCTCTCTCTCTCTCTCTCTCTCTATATATATATATATATATATATATATATATATATATATATATATATATATATATATATATATATATATATGATACCAAGTGGCATAATCATAAGATGACAAGTAAAAAAATATAGATACATTATACAAAATAATAAAAATATATATTTTAGAAAAATTTAAAAATTAAAACTTTATATTGAATAAAATAGAAGAAAAGTCTAATCTATATATTATTAAAAGCTAAGGATAAGGTACCACATTAAGCCAAGTGGCAGCCTACAAAAAAGTCACATGGCATAATTAGTTATTGGTTATCAATTTCGAATTTAAATATCTGTAAAAAATGAAATTTAAAAAAATAAAACTGTCCATTCAAATTGGGGGTAGTTTCTTTCTAATATAGTAGAGTTCTCTCTCTCTCTCTGTGTGGGGGGGGGGTGTGTGTATATATATATATATATATATATATTTAAAATAAGAAATAAACAATTATATGATACCAAGTGGCATAACCATAAGATGACAAGTAAAAAATATAGATACATTATACAAGATAATAAAACAATATATATTTTGGAAAAATATAAAAATTAAAAGATTATATTGAATAAAATAGAAGAAAAGTCTAATTTCATACAACGTAGAAAGAAAATAATGAAATTATTGATAGATTTTATACAAAATAATGAAAGAACAAATACTTTGGAAAGCTCCAACATATTTAGAAATTCAAAAATTATTTAAGAAAAAAGATGATTAAAAAACACAAAGAAACAAATAAATTAACTACCTAAAATTTTATAAAATTAAAAAACAGTGGTGAAGGTTGATTTGGTTATTTAATTTTTTTTTTCTTTTTTTATATCATTATTTTTATAACTAATTTTTTTTTTCGTTTTTCTTTTAAAAATAAAAAGTGTATTTATTCATTGAAATTCAGAAAATATTATTGAGAACAATAGAATAAAATATAAAATAAATTATTTCAAGAGTAATAAAGAATATATCGTTTATTATATTAGAAAAAGAAAGTAACAGATAAAACTATTAAACAAAGCGATATGCTAATAAAATCTTTTTATTAACAGTACGATTATATTAAACATTGAATAATATAATAAATAAAATACCGAACAAAAATATTATTCGATAACTATATAAACCCCTTTAATTTAATAAAAATATATTCAATAAAATTTAGATACACAAATATTAAACAAACTTGTACGCTAATAAAAATTTCTATTAACAATATAATAATACTAAATATTGAATAATATAATAAAGAAAAATATAGAACAAAAGAAGTTATTCAATGACTATATAAGTCCATTTAATTTAATAAACATTTTATTATTGGGTGACAAATAAGATGACAATCGAAATTTATTAAAGCAATATGATCTAATATCTTTAAACAAACCCGATCACAATTTAATTTAATCAATATTTTGTAACATTAACCAGCGCATCGCGTGGGTACGATTACTAGTAATCATAAATAGCTGAATTCAATAGAAACAATACAACTACAACCATCTCATGATCTGGTGTCATCGAGTACATGAGCTCTAAAAAATAAGTAAATATAAAGTCTAAATTAAATATAATATTGCCCAAAAGACTAAACAATGTTAACATGAAATAAGGAAAGGGAATTCAAGGCCTGCAAAGGGAACAACAGGGCTACCTCTAAATCTCCCAACTAATCCGGATATAGTTCACTAGCCACCGCAGTTATCAGCAACACCTGGATTTACACACAAACTGCAGAGTGTAGTAAGAGTACAACCGACCCCATGTACTCAATAAGTAGCAAGCCTAACCTCGGACTGAAAACAGTGACGAGCATGGAAAGGTCCGATGCTCACTTTTCATAGCCAACAATAGCAATAATAACAGAATAATAATACATAAAGAAAAGCAGCTCAAAAATTGACAAGTTCAGCTTAACACAACAGGAAGAGAAATAGGCATGTCTTTCAGATATAATAGTCAATGCATCAACACACATAAAATTCACTTAGACAGGTATTTAACGAGATAAAATTATAATATCAAGCTCTAAACATCAAGTAAGGTCATCAAATACCAATTAACATGAGGGATAATAAATCTCTATGTATGCATATACATGCCAAGTCAACAAAGATCACAGTATAAATAGCAAGCATACAAAATCTCAGCATGTTCACAGTGTCTGGCACAAAGTATCCCTTAGTCACACTCTAAGCACACCCACGGTGCTTGGCTCAAAGCCCATGGACCCAGATCATGAATAACCAGGTGCACGCATGTACACTCGTAACCTCACATATATGTTACACCCGACCTATAACATATACCACGGCCAATGGGGAAATTACTCTCAAACCAAGGTTATGCAAGATACTTACCTCCCCCGCACTAGTTTTCAACCTCGAATCACATTAAAATTTTCCCTAGCCCTCGAATCGTGCAAATCCAATGTGATGAACCAAAAGTTCATCCCTTATATTCTATCTAATTCTGTGTTCCAAGGTCACAGAAACCTCCTTCTATCTCACCGCGATTTGCATGCGCAGCCCAGGCGTGTAGCCGGGAAGCCCTTATGTGAAAAACTGATAAAAATGATAATTTTGTATTAGAAATTTGAATAAAGTTGACTTCAGTCAACGTTTTTGGTAAACGGACCCGGACCCAGACCCGTGATTTGACGATGTCCATAGGAAAATATGGGACTTGGGCATATAACCGGAATCGAATTCTGAGGTCCCGAGTCCGAGAAATGAATTTTTAAAGAAAATTGTTTTCTGAAAAACATAAAGGTTTTTGAAAATGAAATTTGAAGTGAAACCTATGATATCAGGCCTGTATTATGGTTCCGGAGCCCGGTACAGGTTCGATATGATTTATATGTGTTATCTGTGAAATTTAGTAAGAAACAGAGTTAGTTTGACGTGATTCGGACCTTAAATGCAAAACTTAATGTTTTATAGAAGTTTTGATGAATTTCATGACTTTTTAGTTTAATTCATCGTTTTAGTGCAGTTTTATGTGGTTTGAAACCTCGAGCAAGTTTGTGTTGGGTTATATGACTTGTGTGTGTGGTTGGACGGGGTCTCGGGGGCCTCGGGTACATTTTGGATGCTCGTCGGATGATATTAGAACTTAGGAGACAGCTGAACCATTGCTGGTTCTGGTGTCTCGCACCTGCGATGGACCTTCCGCAGGTGCGGCGAGGAGCTCGCAGGTGCGGACTTGGCCCAATCCCCCAATCCTCGCAGGTGCAGTTAGTTTTCCACAGATGCGGAGCCGCAGGCGCGACCATTTGACCGCACGTGCGAGCCCAGGCCTTTTAGTGGGTTTTCGCACCTGTGATGGTATTTCCGCAGGTGCGGTCCCAGGGGCGCAGGTGGAGATATTTCTGGGCAATTATATCAGATTCGAGGGCTTAAGCCTATTTTCACCATTTCGAATTTTGGAGCTCGGGAAAGGCGATTTTTGAAGACCTTTGCACCTGGGTAACTTGGGTAAGTGATTTCTAACCTACTTAGATCAATTTTCATGATTCCTAACTTAAATCTGGTCCTTAGAATTCGAATATGGGTGGAAGATTTGGGAAAAATTTGATAAACTTCATAGACCAAATTATTGAGTTTTGATTGGGTTTTTGACCTCCGATTTGGGAGATTTTCATATGTTTAGACTCATGAGTGAATGGGTGTCCGGAAAATATAATTTTTACCCGATTCCGAGACGTGGGCCCGGGGAACCTTTTAAGCGAATTTCCTAATTTCGCGTATTAGCTTCGAACTCATTAGTTATTTTGTTTCCTTGTGATGATATTTACATTATGCAATCGAGTTTTCTAGATAGGAGTTGGATACTCGTGGCAATAGCGTGGTTCAGTCAAGGTCAGTATCTTACCTAACCTTGCGTGGGGGAACTACCCCTTAGGATTGAGTCTTCTATGTTGATTGTCGTCCGCGTACGCGAGGTGACGAGTGCGTACTCGGACTTATTTGCAAATAGATTTCCCTTTAGGGATCTTAGGTCCTTATGTTCCCTGTATATGTAGTGAACTTGTTATATCTGAATTCCTGATTTCTAGTTTCATCTCTTCCTGCTCAAATTAGAAGTATTTGCCTAGCATTCCTTGTTTCTTATATGATCTTAATTGACTTAAATGAAGACTTTGTTTTTCCTACCGTTATACTATATCTTCCTTCATACGCTGCCTATGTGATAAAACTAGTATAATCTCGCCGTATAAATGTTTAATAAGTAATTCGGAATATCTATACGTTGGTCAAGCATGCCTGTGAGTCGTACATTGTGATTTAAATTATTTTCNGGTCCTTATGTTCCCCGTGTATGAATTGAAATTGTTATATCTGAATTCCTGATTTCTAGTTTCATCTCTTCCTGCTCAAATTAGAAGTACTTGCCTAGCATTCCTTGTTTCTTATATGATCTTAATTGACTTAAATGAAGACTTTGTTTTTCCTACCGTTATACTATATCTTCCTTCATACGCTGCCTATGTGATAAAACTAGTATAATCTCGCCGTATAAATGTTTAATAAGTAATT
This sequence comes from Nicotiana knightiana, assembly GCA_005239525.1. Taxonomy (NCBI): domain Eukaryota; kingdom Viridiplantae; phylum Streptophyta; class Magnoliopsida; order Solanales; family Solanaceae; genus Nicotiana; species Nicotiana knightiana. The sequence continues at coordinate 188,001 of ML395155.1, read as the reverse complement.
CGGAATATCTATACGTTGGTCAAGCATGCCTGTGAGTCGTACATTGTGATTTAAATTATTTTCCCCTCAAGTACTACTTAGGTTTAATTGATGATCGCCCATGTTGATGGTATTTCTCTGATGTTGTCTATTTACTGAGCATTTGTTCAAACTGAGTTTATTCGGTGAAGCTAAATGTCTAAGTGAGATTGGTTATAGCTGATTCCCTTGCCGGGATGATTTGGTTTCTTGGTTGCGAACTTGAATAGATAGAATCTTTGTTATATTTGCCTTGTTTCCCCTCGTTATGATGTTCCTCTTTGTGCTTGTCTTTCCTTTCAGTGGCTACTTCATATGAGTGAATTTTTACCATTTTGTGATTTAAGTCTTTGTATTGATTTTCTCATCGCACTTTACATTTGGTCTTGTTTGCTTTTGCGCCGGTTGTGGCAATATATGTTGTTTCTATTGCATTCTGGTTGTTTTCCTCAGTGGCTGCATTGCATATTTAAATTGGGACTACGGACCGAGATCCGGGAGCTTTCCCCCTGTATATTGCATATTTAATTTGAGACTACGGACAGAGATCCGAGAGCTTTCCCCCTGTAGTGCACTGCATATTTAAATTGGGACTACAGACAGAGATCCGGGAGCTTTCCCCTGTACTGCATCGTATATTTAAATTGGGATTACGGATAGAGATCAAGGAGCTTTCCCCCTGTACTGCATCGCATATTTAAATTGGGACTACGGACGAGATTCCGGGAGCTTTCCCCCTGTACTGCATTGCATGACAAATTCTGAGTTGCAGTTTGAGTTCCAGTGGTTTTATCATTGAGGAGATTTGGATCGAAGAATATACATATATAGTGAAAAGTATAGCTGATAAGCAATTATCTCCAGGAAAAGTTATGTCTGAAGGACTTCTGTTTCGAAAGTATAATTTAAAAGTATTTGTCTTGCAGAAAAAATGATATTTGAAAGAGCAGTATTTGGGAAAGTATATTTTGAGCATCACGTATTTTGATGATATTTAAAAGAGCAGTATTTGGGAAAGTATATTTTGAACACCACGCATTTTGATGATATTTGAAAAAGCAGTATTGGGGAAAATATATGTGCACACCACGTATTTGAAGAGACTATTTTTTAAAGATTTCTCTTTATAAAAAAATATATAAATATACATTCTAAGAAAGTATGTTTCAAAGAAGAAATTTCTCTATTCCGAAATGATTATATCTTTAAAGTTTTCAAAATAAACTGACGATTTAAAGGTTTTCACTCGAAGGTTTGACCAGTTTTATTGAGTTTATTAGCTAAGGCCTGACGTGAATATATTGATGCAGTGCTGAGTTGCTAGTGTTTTTATTGGTGGTGATTCCCGCCATTTGGATTGAATTTTTTTTCATTCTCTTTGCGTATTTCGATTATGTTGGCCGTTGATCGTAATTATTGAATTTTCTTTTGTATTATTCGATCGTATCGTTAATTATATTGAAAAATCTTTAGATAGATATTATGTTTCGGTCATTTATATATTTATGCCTTTTTACTTATTAGATCAGTGGTGTCTTGACTAGGCCTCGTCACTACTTCACCGAGGTTAGTCTTGATACTTAGTGGGCACCGTTGTGGTGTGCTCATACTACACTTCTACACATTTTTGTGTGCAAATCCAGGTTATCATTGTTAGTAGCTGCGCAGATCATTGGTGAGGAGACTCAAGGTAACCTGCTGCTGTGTTCGCAGGCTTCGAAGTCACCTTCATGTTTTATTTCTATTCAACTGTACTTACTTATTCCTGGACAGTTGTATTTAGATTTGATAGAAAGATTTCGTAGAGCTTATGACTTGTATTTACCGGGTTTTGGAAAATTATAAACTCTGCCAAGAATTCTATTTCGAAACTGTTAAACTTCCTTTATTATTGTTGTTGTTCAGTGGAAAAGTTAGGCTTACCTAGTCCCTAAGACTAGGTGCCATCACGATACCCAATGGAGGGAAATTTTGGTCGTGACATCCAAGAGAAACATCATCCAAGAAAGTCAATAATGCCATATGAAGCGATCCAAATCCATCAAATTTAGATCTTTGAATAAATTCCCAAACGTCAACGAGGGCCCACATGCTCAAAATCCGAAATCACTACCAAAATTCGATGACCCATAATCTGCCGAGTCCAAATATATAATAGTTTCCAAAACCGAGTTCAAATTGGTGTTCAAATTCCCAAAATATTTTCACTTAAAGTGTAGACAAAACCCCAAATTTACCTTCAAAATTCCATGTTTTCGGTATAGAAGTCGTTCGACTAATCACGATACCAATTCAAATCCAAGAGAAAATTGCATACTTATAATGTAGTAGTGAAATTTCTCTTCAAAATCTCCTCTTCTTGAAGTCTCGGGCTCAAAATATGAAATAATGGGCGAAGTCCCAAAATTGGAAAACATATATCCACTACCAGTTAATACTCTTCGCGATTGCTGCTGGTGCCTCGCAATTGAAAAGGCCAATCTGCTTCAGCACCCAGCTACTTTTTGCGAAGGGGAAGTCTAAAGTGCGAACGCAAAGTCTAAAGCGAGAACGCGACGATACAATCCCAGGCCAGACTCCACGGCTTGGTGAACGCGTGCCCAGTCTCGCGAATGCGGCCCCCTCCTGACCAACACTCTCCGCGAACGTGATATCAAAGTCGCAAACGCAATGAACAAAACCATTATGCCTCAATTACTTTCCGCGAACACAAGGCCTCTCCGCGATCGCGATGAATCACTAACACAAGCAACTTCAACAGCTCCAAACTTTACCAAATGATCTCAAACGACCCCGGATCACACCCTAGCCCCACGGACCACCTCCAATCATACCAAAAAGTCCAAACACATTATCCAAACTTATCCAAAGCTCAAAATTCCACAAATAACATTAAAACCAAGAATCATCGATCAAGATCAATCTCTTAAGTTCATAAACTTCCAACTTCGAACCAAATGTCTGATTCAAGTGTAACCAATCCGGAATGAACCCGAACTTTGAACACAAGTCCCAAATGACATAACAGACCAATTACAACTTCCGGAACAATAATTCAATCCTGATAGCCCCAAAGTCAACTCCTGATCAAACCTATGAACCTTCCAAACTTTCAACTTTCCTACTTTCGCCAATTAGGGCCAAAACAACCTAGGAACCTCCAAATACAAATACATTCTGAGCTCATTTACACAAAAGTCAAGCCTTGGTCAACTCTTCCAATTTATAGCTTCTAAATTGAGAATTATTCTTTCAAATCAACTTTGAACCTCTCAAAAATAAAAACCAACTGTACATGCAAGTCATAGTGCATAATGTGAAGCTACTCAAGGTCTTAAACCCCCGAAGAAAGTGCTAAAACTCAAAATGACTGGTCGGGTCGTTTCATTGTACTCTACTAAAACATACATTCGTCCGTGAACATGTCAAGAATCGTTTCAAAGTTTCCAAATAACTGAATAACTTATCATACGCATGCCCCAGGGAGATCTCTTGACACCTAAACCCACATAAAGCCATTACACAATCCGAACAAAAATGTATTCCTTTAACCTTAGCTAAAGAATCCATAGGGCCAATTTATAACTTCCGGAGACCCCTCTAAGATCTGATTCTCAATGTATACACTGTATTAACCTCAACAAGTTGTGACAAAGAATAAGTGTACTCCCATGATGTAGCCACACGATGCATCACATAACTCATATGCCCATAGCAATAACTTCCGACCATAATAGTTGCTCATCACCAAAACTGATACTGGTACTATACCTGATGACACATAAAACCTTGTTCCAAACCTCGCACTACTGCAAATGATGAAAGAAATGTGTAGAAACTAATAAACACCCGTCAAGTCAGTAAGTCATGGAGTTCTCCCGCTCGACAAGAAATCTAACCAAATTTTGAGCTGACTAGTAACGTTCTTCTTCTAACTTACATTATACAAATTTGATTTCACTGATTCTAGTTCCAATAACCTCGGCTCACGCAATACAAGCTTCTCTACTGACAGGCCACATCACTACCATCAAGAACCTCGTACAACGCATTCCGTGTGCTAACAAGCAATTGCTGGAATATGAACAATAATGGAAAGAGAACTTAAAGAGAACTATCCAACAAGTTCAACAGATACAATTATTAAGAGCATAATGCTATGAATCTATCCTATAAGGGAGAAACCAAAACACACAAAACGAACACAAGGAATCATATCCAACACAACCCCATTGTAGTGTGTAATATGATACATACATTATACCGTTGTGGCATCCAACCCCATCCAAATATACCAATGCACGTGGGAATACCCACCAAGCTATAATGCAAATGCTCACTAACGCATGTAACCACAACAAGCATGTATAGTGCATATACATAACCATGGGAAGACATATAGCATAATGTGTTACGGAGAAGGACAAGCACAACTAAGTGCAATAAGCAAATCAACATCTCATGATCCATCTCGCTCAAACACCGCCACAAGGACTAAATTGAGCCACAACATACATGTGAATAATTAAGTAGCCTCGCAAACTATTATAGAATAAGGAAGCAACATGAGACAGATCAAGGCATGAATAACATTCATTCCGTTCGATGGCACACCCATGTAAGATGATGCATTGAATGAGAACCAATTTAGAATACACATTCTTATTGGGCCTACCAAAGGGTCTCCAACCCAATTCATGTCATTCCAAGATAATTCAATAGCTTTCCAAAAGTCCATACAAATAGTCAGTTGTCAAATCCTGAATATACTTCCACAGTCCGCCACCAAGGTGTAGTCCGCCTCTTAGAAATATATCTCCAAACCACGAGAGTACCAAGATCTCCATACCTGATCCCTAACTCTTCACTCAAGTGACTGACTTGACACGCATACGCAATCATCCAATGGGAGACATTCCCATAACCCTCCACACCCAGCAGCAAAACCTGAACATCTACGGCTACCAACCATGCGATTCATGTAGTGCTAGTCAAGCATCCGCAATCGATACACGATGGATCTTCAACAAAACACGCCCTCCTCAAGAGATATAGAAATGGTGCTAGCATATTCATAAACATCAGAACTCTCTCACACCGCCTAGAACTCATGACATTCTTTCAAAACTAAATCGCAACCTTGTCCATGCAATCCTAATTCCACATAGCCCATTGCAGCAATCAGGCTACTATGCAAAAATACGAGAATACCATTATCAATTCTGAATCATGGATATGATACCCACTCCATCAACAAAAAATCTTTCACTAAGCTCAATTCAGGATAAAATCATAACACGCAACAAAATTTCCATGCCTATAGAAAACACCAACTGCAAGTTGTGGTCAAGATCATTGCAAACTCTTTAGAATCCATATGCACATAACCAAGCCAGTTCAACAGAATACATCTAAATCACCTAATCACAGAGACTGCCAAACCCAATAGTATTACCACAAAGACACATGTAAAGCCCAATAATACCAAAGGAACCGATCATTCCCGTCACCATACTGAACCAAACCACAGCTATAAAGATCGAACTCCTTCAGATTACTCAATGAGCAGCCTTCACGGCAACGTTACTCTTCCCAGGTATACTGTGGACCCCAATCAAAACTCTTCCCAGGTGATCCCAATGTGAAATCTCATTGTCCTAAGACTTGTAATCCACGTATTCCTGCTTATGCATCTCGTAGCACCTCCAACCTAAATACTTGTTCTGAAGAAGCCTTCTCTGAATCTGAGGTTGACCCTTCATACCTCAAACACTACCTTACAGAACCGTTAATGATACAAAAATTCTCCAATCTCTTCCACAAACTAACACAAATATCGAATCTTTTGCTCACACACTAATCGAAAATCCTTAGACACCATACATTGAATCATGAATCTATTAGAGCCTTCTCAAGAGTCACACACTCCGTCATAATCCCGAATACGTAGTTAGTCATGTCGAACGATTAGTGTTCCATTAGCACATACATACACCAAAATAAAATAACCGAGTGAATCCTTCCCTTGCACACTACCTCACAAAAGAATATCAAACCTGAGTCCTTCCACCATCTCCATATCTCACTAAGGCGAAATACAACACGAACCAAAAAATTCCTTGCTCAAATCATCCTCAAAGTCATCCTCCTAATATCATATCTGATCCCCAAGCATCTCTTAGTCCAGCATCTATAACAATACATGATTAGATCACCTAATCGTCGATGGTAGACTCTCTCACATGGCTCTATGCCACAATAACATAACCCAAGAACTCATAATGATTGCTCCTCTATAACTTCCATGATCCCACAGTATTACCCAGGTGACTCTCACAAGCTCATGTTGTGCCAACCATAATGCATCGCAATTCATCAGCCCAAAGCACACTCAACCTCGTGATAATCGTGACATCTTCCTCAAGTTATTCGAACCCACATCGTAGCACACACACTCCGCTGGATAGAAAGTAAATCTCTTCAAAGGAACCTCGTAATAAACCATGGGACCCCTAACTTCCTCATAGGGATACCCATATGTGCAACCTCATATCAACACCTTTCTATGACCTACCATGATGCAACCCTATGTAATTAATGACTCCTCTCAAGTCCTTATTCGTCCACAAGCTGAAAAAATATATTTCATTTCATCAATCAACAACTAGAAGACCTTGAGTTTTGTGCTTACAAAATTTTCACTTGTAAGCCTTGAGTAACATCGTTTCCTCTATGATCAGTCAAGGGACTTGGTTCATTAACACGTGTTATCCCAATATAAGTTTGTTCGGTTCTCCTTGTCGATTGAACATCTTGATCAACTTCCATAGAACATGGTTCTTGTGATGTCTCTCCTTGTTCAACATTATTCTCCGGAATATCTTGATTTTGAACAGCTTCATACGCTCTTGTGAGTCCTATTTCACCACCGTCATCATTCTTAACTAAATATTCAGTTTCATAAAAATCACATGTACACTTTTTCAATGCATAAGGTTCTTTTATTGTACACTTTATAGGCTTTACTATGTTAAAAATAACCAAGAAAGACACTCTCATATCTTTTTGCATCAAACTTTTGTAGAACATATTTTCTGTTATTATGCATGAAACATTTACTATCAAATGATCTTAGGTGAATTATATTAGGTATAAGGTCCTTAAGCTCATGCGGAGTCTTATCAAGCAGAGGTCTAATTATGGACGTATTAATTATGTAGCAAGGAGTGTTTACAGTTTCAACCCAAAAAGATTTAGGCAGATTAGTAGCAACAAACATGGTTCTTTCCATATCTTCTAAAGTCTAATGTTTTTTTTTCAACAATATCATTTTGCTAAGGAGTTTTAGGTGTAGAAAATTTATGATGGATAACATCACTTAAAAAATATTTCAAAAATTTAGCATTCTCAAATTCAATATCATGATTGTATCTAATGCTAGCTAATTCAATATCTATTTTTCTTTGCAATTTCTTATTGAATGCAACAAACAAATCATATGTTTCACATTTAGTGGCAAGAAATAAAGTCCAAGTGAACCTAGAATAGTGATCAACAATCATAAACATACACATCTTTCTTCCACTATTTTGAACTCTTGTTAGACCATACAAATCCATAACAGGTAATTCCAAGGGTCTAGTAGTACTTACCATTTTCTTTGATTTGAAGGATTCCCATGCTTATCTTTTGCACAAGTATCACATAATTTGTCTACCTTGAATTTGGATAAACCGGGCCCTTTAGAATCAGTTTGTTCAATAATTAAAAACTTGCTTGTCCTAACCTTTGTACCACAATAGTGAAATATTATAAAGTGCACTAAGACATATGTTCAGTTTTGGGTATGGACATAATGTCAGCTTTGTAAACTTTTTTTGCAGTTTTTCTTTAACAACCAGGTCACCAGAATTAAGATATGTAACAATACATGCACTAAAAGCAAATTCAACCTTGTTCCATTTATCAGACATTTAAGACACACTTAGCAAGTTATGTTTTAGACCTTTAACATAATACAAGCTTTCAATTGTATGGAAGAGGGTCATACTAAACTTATCTATATCAATGATATCTCTTTTTCTACCATTACCAAATCTCACACTCCCTCCTTGATAGGATATCAATTAGAGAAAGTTTTCTCTTTTTCCCATCATATGCATAGAGCAAGTGTTGTCTATGTACGACATGTTTTTCTTCCTCTCCACTTAGCTTCCAAAACAACTCAGGGCTAAGTATAAAGAACCATACTATCTTGGATTCCTTTCTTTGAGTAACAGGATGAACCAAATTCTTTTTGTCCATCCTAGAAGCCTTGTATTTTTTAATGAAAAAATAGGTTTATTCACTTTTCGTTTCTCAACCTATTCAATATTATTCTAAATTTCTTCAACCATAGCAGTGTATGAGTCATTGAAGTGTCCATAATTACCACAATACGGGCACAAATGATTATCAAGGATAGAGACATAAACACTTTTGGATTATACGAGGCTTTTGTCTTTTTATGTCCTAGTCCTTTTTTATTTCTAATATGGTTTTCATGCAAAGTGTTTAACACCTATAATGACCTGTTCCACTTTAGAGTTCTTTCTAATTCATACTTAGTCTTGTTAAGATTTTGTTGAAGCGTCATTTTATGTATTTGAGCTCCGTACACCAATTTGATGCTTTCCGTATATTTGTTTGTTGATTTGCAACTTGAGAGGATGGTTGGTTTGGTTTCGGAAAGTCTTGGGAATGTAGTGGAATACTTAATTCTATTGTTGGAAGCTTAAGTTGTAAGAGTTGATCAACGCTAGAATTTTGAGTAAATAACCCCCAGATCAGAGTTCTGATAGTTCCAGTAGATCCGGATGTGATAGTTCCAGTAGGTCCGGATGGTAATTTTTGACTTAGAGAAATGTCTGAATTGAATTTGGTGATTACCAGAATGTTTTGTCTCTAATTGTTGAAAGTTTGATGTTGAATATTTAAAAAGTTCATAGGTATGACCAAGAGTTGATTTTAATGATATCGGACTCATGTTATTATTTTGAGACATGGAATACTGTGACGATCCGGCTGGTCGTTTTGAGAGTTATAGCCCTGATCCCTTGTCTTCTGCTTTCCTTGTGTCTTTTTCTGCTTACGTGTCTTGCCGGGAGGTGCGGATCAGGGTTACGGAGTATTTTGGGACACTTAGTCCCTAAACGGAAGTTTAATCCTTAGGATTTGGACCGTAATCAGAACTGTGTGAAGACGACTCAGGAATGGGGTTTCGTTGGTTCCGTTAGATTATTTTGGACTTAGGGGCGTGTTTGGATTGTGTTTTGGAGGTTTGTAACTCACTTAGGCTTGAAATGGCGAAAGTAGAATTTTTGGAGATTTTGACCGGTAGTGGAATTTTTGAAATGGGGGTCGGATTCCGATTTCCGAAGTTGGAGTAGGTTCGTAAGGTTGATTATGACTTGTGTGCAAAATTCGGGGTCAATCAGACATGGTTTGATAGGTTTCGACATCGATTGTCGAATTTGAAAGTTTCAAGATCTTTAAGCTTGAATCGGAGGGTGATTTATGTTTTTAGCGTTGTTTGACGTGATTCGAGGGCTCGACTAAGTTTGTATGTTTATTTAGGACTGGTTGATATACTTGGTTGAGGTCTCGGGGGGCCTCGGGTGTGTTTCGGATGCTTAACGGATTGAGTTTTGGACTTATGTAATTTCTGAAGTTGCTGGTTTCTGGTGTTTTCACACCTGCGGTGAGGAGACCGCAGGAGCGGGATCGCACATGCGGCACCTCAAGTGCAGAAGCGGAAATTGGAGACCTGACTAAGGATCGCATGTGCAAGGAGGATTACGCATCTGCGATGCCCACAGATGCGCTGGTTGAACTGCAGGCGCAGTGAAGGACTGCAGAAGCGGACAATATTCCGCATGTGCGCATACGCAGGTGCGGCCCTCATTGCCGTAGATGCGGACCCAACCCTCATAAGTGATTTTTACACCTGTGATGGTGTTCTCATAGGTGCGGTTGAATGCTCGCAGGTGCGAGTTTGCTGGGAAGAAAAGGGGGATTTCGAGGGTTGATTTCCCAATTCGATTTTGGTAGTTTGAGAGCTCGGTGGGAGACGATTTTTCGAGGCTTCATCAAGGAAATTGTTGGGGTAAGTGGTTCTAACTCTAATTAGGACATATTTCATGAATCCATTGTTATTTTTGTCTTCTAATTAGGGATTTGAGGTGGAAACTTGGGGGAAAATGGTAGAAACTTCATAGGCTAAAAATTCGAGTTTTGGAAGGCGGTTTAAGGTCGGATTCGAGTAATTCTTGTATGGTTAGACTCGTGAGTGAATAGGTGTTCGTATTTTGTGACTTTTACCTGAGTCCGAGACGTGGGCCCGGGAGGCTTTTTGGGACGATTTCCTAATTTCTCGCTTTAGCTTAGATTTCATTGGCTATATTAGTTTCTTATAGCTATATTTATGGGATGTAATTAGTTTTGGCTAGATTCGGGCTATTCGGAGTCGAATATTCGTGGAAAGAGCATAGTTATCGATTGATTGAGCTTCGCTCGAGGTAAGTGGATAGCCTAACCTTATGTGGGGAAAATCCCTTTAGGATTTGGTACTGATATTGCTATGTGAGCGTCGTGTACGCGAGGTGACAAGTGCGTACACGGGCTATTTGTTGAAAACCCTGATTTTACTGAGTAATTATTTATGTTTACCTTAATTTAATATACTAGCATGCGTAGTTACCCTGTTAGCTTAGAATAACATGTCTACGTGCCCTAATTGCTTAATTGAACTTCCTACAGCATGCCTATCAATTTCCTGCTCTTTTCCCGACTTGTACGTAGTCTACACTGTAGATTCTCTTGCTTTACTTATCGTTGTAATTGATTTCGTTGTGTATTTACTTTGGGAATACGGGATGGAATCATAGGAGATCCCTTTGCATATTTCCTTTTGGGACTATGAGACAATATCCCGGGAGAATCCCCCAGCACAATTACTTTTGAGACTACGAGGCGGTACCTCGGGAATTCTCCCTACACATTTACTTTTGATACTACGAGGCGGTACCTCGGGAGTTCTCCCTGCACATTTACTTTTGAGACTACGAGGCGGTACCTCGGGAGTTCTCCCTGCATATTAACTTTTGGGACTACGAGGCAGTATCTCGGGAGATCCCCTATTGCTTAATTTTGTGTACTATTATGTTATTTCTTTGTGTTTTCCTTTGTTGAGCTTTAGTCACTTATTAAACTGCTTTATTCTCCTATTTTACATATTATACAGCAGTGGGTCTGACCTGAACTCGTCACTACTCGACCGAGGTTAGGCTTGACACTTACTGGGTAACAATTGTGGTATACTCATGCTACTCTTCTGCACATGTTGTGCGTGCAGATTCAGATGCTCACTATCAACCGCAGTATCCGTGAGTTTGAGGCAGCTGTTAGAGACTTTAAGGTATATTTTCCACGTCCACAGACTTCGCAGTCCCCTTCTATTCTTCCCCATGTAAACACTTCTTCTGTATCTGTTTTTAGTATACTTCGGTGGTATAGAGGTGGTATTTATTTTCTATATCTTATGACTCATTACATTCCGGGTTTTGGGAAAGTTGTGTAAGTTAGAGTTTGGTAATTGTACATGTTGAGCGGCATCGTTTTGTTTATTCAGTAAGTCAAAATTTATATTTCCGTTGTTGGTATTTTTCTGTGAATTGCTAGACTTACCTAGTCGTAGAGACTAGGTGCCGTCACGACGTGGTTCGGAGGAATGTTTGGGTCGTGACAAAAAGTCTTGCTGGAATCCGGAATGTTTAGGCATTATTCGTACATGTTTAGTGAGGTTCGAAACTTGAGAACTTAAGAGATTGTTTTTTTATCGTCGATTCTTGATTTTGATGTTATTCATAGTGTTGTGAGTAGTTCGATAAGTTTATAAGATTTATCGAAATTATACGTATGGTTGGACGGGGTTCCGGGGACTCAAGAGTGTTTCAAATGGATTTTTGATCAATTGGGTGCATGTTGGTAGAGGTGATTCTGGCGTGTCGCACCTGTGGAACTTTGGGCACAGGAGCGAGGTCATAGATGTGTGGAGGAGTCCGCATAAATGGCATTTGTCCTGGGCATGGGAGTTCACAGATGCAGACTTGGCAGCGCATAAGCGCAATCGCAAATGCACATTTAGAGTGCACCAACGGCCCCACAGGAGCGGAGTCTTCTCCGTAGAAGCGATTGGTCAGGTGTTTTAGTGGGTTGCGTATCTTGTTGCCATAGATACAATGTTTTAGAAGCGACCTCTTTGTTCGCAAATGCGTAAATCACTAGGTAGAGATATATTTTGAGGATTTAGTCTATTTTTCTCTACTTTGGCTTTTGGAGCTCGGGTGAAAGCGATTTTTGGAGAGAATTTCATCACCACTTTGAGGGTAAGTGATTTCTACTTGATTTTGATATTATATCTTGTTTACCATGGAATATCACACATTTATTTTGGGATTTAAAAGATAAATTATGGAGTTTTCATCTAGATTTTGGAGAGTGAATATTAGAGATTTAAACCCCGATTTAGAATTAGATTTGGATGAAATTTGTATATATGGGTAGTTGAGATTTGTGTGATTTGTGAGTTTTGTCGTGTTTTAGGAAGCACTACGAGTTGATCTTTGGGTTGACTTCGTATAATTGAGTAAAAATTGTGCTTTATTATTTGGAACTGGTTTCTATATCTATGTTTTGATGCTATTGAGTTATTTTTTGCTAGATTTGACCCCTTTAGAGATCAATTCCATAGGCAAGGGATATTTGGAGTATTGATTCTTGTGTAATTAAGGTAATTGTCTTGCCTAGGCTTGGTTTGAGGATATTTATCGTAGGCTATGATGTTTGCTACATGTTGGGGTGATGCATATGCAAGGTGATGAGCACATATACGTGCACCGTGATTATTCATGTTCCGGATAGATTTTATGCTATTATATGCCTTGTTTTGCTAACATGTTTGCATTGCTACTATGATTTATACACTTGTTGACTGCATGGGTTATTACGTATGCTAAAAATGATGTCGATGTTATCTACTTATCTATTTGAGACATGATAGAACTATTTATGCTATGTTGAGCTATTTTTCTTAGCCGTAGACATATTTTTCAATAATGATATTATATCCGTATGTTATCTCTTTATCTGTGAACTCTTTATATGTTATCTCACATATTGATAGTGCCCTTTGTGTGTATGATACTAGTTTGAGCTGAGCTGTGTCACATTGTTATATTTCGGGCGGTATTTTGATTATGGTGTTGTGATATTTGAGCATATTAAGACTTGAGTAGATTGATGATTGATTTTGGGCCATAAAGCCATGTTGATGTTGGTTGTGAGGTGACTCTTGCGTCAAGGCCCCATAGTGGGCTAAGTGATATTGATCATTTCTTATCCAATCAGTGATTAGTCTAAGATCTGCCCCTCCGGAGTCAGGTAATAACATGTGAGTGTAGGCACTTGATATGTGCTTAGTGTGGGACTTTATTCCAGGCACATGTATGTATATGTGTGATGATTTAGGGGCTTTGAGTCAGGCACCGTGAGCGTCCTAAGAGTATGATTGGCGAGTATTTGTGTTTAGGCATTATTTATGTGATGAGATTGTGTTTACTTGATGATTAAACTACAAATTTATGATTTTGGTATAAATACTTGTGATGCAGCATAAAGTTGTATTCTTCCTCGTGCTATTTGATATTTGATGTCTTTAAAGTAACCTGATATTCTTGATCTACTTTTACTTTTACTATTATTATGTTGTAATTGTTGTTGGTTGTTGAAAGTGAATATTGGACCTTGTCAATCTCGTCACTTCTTTCAAACCTAGTTTAAGCTTTCTACTTACTGAGTATATTGGGTCGGATGTACTCATACTATACTCTGCATTTTATGTGCTGATTCAGGTGTTGATGATAAAGGTGATTTTCTAGAGATTTGTATATGTTCCTGTCAGAGATTTTGAGATAGCATTGTTGTTCCGTTCACATGTGAAGTCCCTTCCTTACTTCATGTTTTTATTGTTTAGTCTTTCTGACTGTATTACATTTTTATAAGACTTTTTATTTACTTATTATATAAAGCTCATGTTATTCAGTGACACTAGGTTTTGGGATAGTTCTCAGTTGCATTATTGTTATTGACTTCAATTATTTATGCTATTCAACTGTTGACACTATTTAATGTTATTATTAAATTTTATTTTGCATATTGGTTGTTTGCTTGCCGAGAAAGTAATGCTAACCGCCGTCACGACTTCGGTGAGATTTTGGATCGTGAATTTTCACATTCATAAGAGAGATTACGTTTCATCTTTTTCAATTCATTTTCTAGATTTTCCTAAATCTCACTTACATGACTCTTTCTTTTATAAGGTGCATCAAGAAGCATTTTATTCTCAAGTTGTAAAACTGGTTTTTTAATATCTAGAGTGAGGACCTCGCCCTTTAAATCTTTAACTGTATTTTCAATATCTTCTTACTTACTTCTTGGTCCTTGTTATCAAACTTAAGAGAGGTCTATCCCTTTATGAATTTTTCCTTTTCAGCACAGAGAACATGATATGCCTTAATTAAGAATTAGTGTGAACATGCTCTTTAATGTTGTGAAACTTTACCTCAATTTGTTCATCTTTAACTTTTGAATCTGAATTGGCCATCAGGTCAAGAAGGTATTTATCATTTGAGTCAGAGTCATCCTTGGCAGATCTTCATTATCACTATCATCATATGAATCATCACTGGAAGTGTTTCCCCATAGCAGCCTGATCCCTCTTCACAATCTTTTTTGCTCTCTTCTTTGTCATATTTTTATAAAGAACTTGATCATTTGTCAGTTCTTTCACTTTATCATAATTATTTTTCTTCCACTCATTCTCTCACATTAGACCATTCCTAATAAAGTGATCGCGATTTCCATACTTGTAATCGGCGAAGCTACTTGTAACGAAGGGTCGGAAAATTACACTGTGTATATAACATATATTGAATACCCTTTCTTGGAGAATTCTTTTCACTTATTTCAAGTTTGAACACCCTTTAGTAAATTTCTGGCTTCGCCACTTGTAGTTGTAGCATTCTTAGTCATATTATTTTTAAGAGCTTTTACCTTTTGAACTACTACCTTTCTTCATGAATCTACCTTTTCTATTCATTTTTGGAACCTTTATTAGCAGTGCCATCTCATCATTGGTCAATTCTGATTTCATTTATAGCCTTGAGGACCATATTCTTCTCCTTACGAGGTTTGGTAATCTTGAACCTTGTTCAATTCATAGGTCTTCAAATTTCCAATAAGATCACAAAATAGTAATTTTATCAAGCTAATTAGCTTCACTGATAACATTAACGTTACTTTCCCAGGAGGCACACACAATATGCTCAGAATCTTTCTTATCCTGAGGTGCTTCCATCTCAGATCCTTTTAGGTGTAAACCTTTTTTAAAGAACCTGCTCTAATACCGAATATTATTCTAAGATTACACTATGACATAAGAGGAGGGGGAGCGGTGAATTGTCTCTTGCTCAATTTTCTCGTATTAACGAACCTGGTTCTTTAACATAAGAATTCTGACATGAACTGAAAGTAAAGTGTGAAAATATAAAGTACACAAGTAATTTTCAGTTGAAAACCTCCTTGATCAAGGAAGTAAAAGCCACGATCAACCTTCATAGAATTTATCTCAAAACTTCAATATATTCAAAGAGTGGTTTTAGGTTACAACTCCATATCTAAAGGGACTAACTCTAGTACCTTAACTCTACAATCAACTAAATTATAGCTATCCCTTTCAAAACTAACTCTAACTTAGAAAGCGAAATAAACTCTAAAAAATGCTTCACTTACAATTAAACTTCTCAATAAGCAGAACAGGTTACAGTTTAAGATTAACAACTCAAGAACTAAAAAGCTTCACCATCTAGATCAGGTTCTTTTGTTGAGCAGCTTAAATCTTCCAAAGCACCTTCTTGTTATGAATTGTTATTTTTTTTAGAAATTATGCACTAATAATACAATAGAGGGAGTGAATATCGTGTCAGCCAATTAAAAATTTCTTCTAAAATTTTACGTTTTCCCAATACCTAGTTCTTAAATAGGTTCTTGCAATTCCTGTATAAATGTAGCAAATAAAGAAGGGATGAATTTTACGTGGAACCTACTTGATCAATGAGTAATCCCACTCTGATATTTTTTTCACAAACATCACTATAAACAACGAGGCGTTTCAGGTTACAAAATCTCTCTTATAACCTAAGAGACAAAATATACTCACTCAACAGCCTACAAGCCAACTGATTGTCCCCTTTGTCACTCAAGAGCTCTTATAGATAGTTTTTAATACAAGTAGATCAAGATAATAACTCAAAACCCTAATACAAGACCAACACAAAACAAACTAAACTTGGATCAACATCTGGGCTCAGGCTCTTAAATTTATCTTTCTCTTGGATCTTGCAAAGTTGTTGCTCACAATAAAGATTTTTCAGATTTCTATGTAGGTGCTCAAACCCTGCAAGAATTAACTCGAACTATATATATGAACACATTATAGAGGGATATAAGTTTTGATGATGAACACACTAAATTCCCAGCAAATGTCCCCTTTTGATGATGACAAAAAAAAATGAATGCGAAGCTCCTTTATCAATGAATTTTATCCACTTTCGTGCATAATTTTCCCCTTTGGAATGATTAAAAAGATATAATAAGGTTAACAAATTATATTAGAGAATATTATCTTTATATTCATTGGGGCTGCGTAACAGACAAACAAGAGAAAAATATTCAGAACAGTCAATCGAAGGATGATAGCCATCAAGAAGGAGAAATAACAATACAAAACATGAATCGCTAGGAAGAGTCATTTAAAATAGTTTAGGCAGCATCGGAAATCAACAAAACCAAGTCATAAATGTTAGTTACATTGCCACAAAATACGTTTACCAAAATAGAAACTCCCTAAGTAACGATGTCTAAGGAAGGTTGGCAATTATGATCAGATTGGGAGGTTGTTCTAGCTGTACAGATGAAGAGACTAGATGGCTGCAGATGAGCAATTAGGGCAGCTAGATTATTGGAATTCTGCTCCCTTTCTCTTGACAAGTCCTTCTCCAGCTTTTGATTCAAAGTCTTCATTCTGGAAATCTGTACAGCTTGTATCTCCACCTACTATTGTAATGCCAATACCTGTTATTGAAGCTTTGTATTTTTGCAATAGCAGAAGAACCATTATTAGGACCACATTCCTCATCAGCCTCCTCTTTATACCCATAATTGTTTAGAATGACTTGTCCAAATTCATCCAGCATATTTGCAAATTTTTACCTCTTTATATGAGCTCCAAAATGAGCAATGACCTCAGACAGGAACAACTCATATGGAATAGAGTGTTCACTCTTAGATATATCTACCACTCTAACAATATATTTTATCATTACACAAGGATAAATTTGTTCCTCCCTCTCTATGCGATTCATATAGGTCATGTCCAGCGCTTAGCCTTATGTCTCATGTCTAACCTGCTCAGCACCTGCTTGCAAATAAACTCAAAAAGTAGTTTGTGAAAGGGAGCCAATTTCCACTTCCACACTTTCCTTTGCTTTTTTTCATCTTTTTTGGAGAATTTTCTTGTGATGGACAATGGAGTGATATCCTCTTCTCTACTTGGCCAGATGCCCTTCACATACATACAATAACCAATAGCAGACACCCTTAGTATTTCATCAAGCTTTGACATCATCAAACACAATATCATTTCTCCTACCTTGCTTGTCACTACATCTTTAATAGCACAACAGTGGATAAAGAACTCCACTACTTCCATTTGGCAAAACATCCTATCTTGCTTTGGAAACATGTTCTTCCAACCTTGTTTCCCTAAGTTCGCGACTAGTTCTTCCATTCTAGCATGAGTAACAATAGTGACCATCTTTCCTCTCATCACTTTGGCCTTAGAGAACCTCAAGACTCTAGCCTGGTAGTCTCATTTCTCTCCACAACTGACCTTTTCACCACTATCTTTTTCCACATTTTCCCCTTTTTGATTTTCCTTTACTTCATCACTCTAACTTACACCACTTCATCAAGTACCTCAATAGTTTAACCTGGAGCACCAGATTAACCTACTTTTCCTTTTCCTTTCCTTCTCCTCTCAAATTCTTCAAGAGAAGCAATCTCTGCTTGCTTCTTGCTTCCCCTAGTGTATGGCCTTCTGCCAAGGGGAGGCGTGGAAGGAACATCTCTCTCCTACTCAATTCTACCTAGTTCTCCAGCCCCCTAACTAATTTCTCCTTTTTGAGGTGTTTGGAGAGGAACCTGAAGTAGTTCTCAAATCTATTTCCTTTCCTTTATTCCCCTATTTACCATTAGATTCGGAATATGGTAAAGTAGCTCATATAGAAACACCTAATTCCAGACCGGCGAGTGGAATGACCCAACTGGACCTAGTCAGCCTGAACCGTTTTGTGGTAGCCCCCTCTCTCTCTACGAGTTTGCTTTAACTTGTCAAGCCCGGGTGCGTGCGGAGTTCTTCCTCTGTTGAGGCTTCTACAGGTCATCTTTACCAGCTCTATCTCCTTTACCGAATCTCCTACAACTTCTTCCTCCTCCCACGCACAAATATCAGGGGCACTTCATCATCATCATCTCCTCATCCACCATCCTTAAATTGGCAGTGGCATCCCGATCTTCATATCCCTTTTCTCTGGTATCCTCCCTTGTTGCTTCATGAACAGACAATGGATTAGCTTCAAACACAGGTCATCAGATGGTGCCTTTTTTGTGTCAGCACCTTCACCACCAAGTGTCTCCCTAACCATTGCATCACTGTCAGGCAGGGTAGCAGCCTCCTACTCTAGGTCATTTGTTGGTACCATATCTTCCTCAGCAGTTCCCTTCACCATATCACGTAATAACTCCTCTCTACTTTTTCCAGTATCAGATAATTTTTTTCCCTCAACAAGTACTTCAACTCCCACACTTGTTGCCCCCTAAATATTAGTATCCACAAATCGATTTGTTTTTTCATCCTTGTATACAGCCAAAATTGGAGGAGTCCGATTTCGAAGTCTATGCTATGTTTAGAGCCCGAGCTCATGCTCGAGATAAAGTTCAAGTCCGATCTCAGAATGTGCACTTCGAGATAGAACATCGAAGGCCCATCACGGCCTACCTCGAGGCAGTACAAAATCGATAACAGTCAAGGAAAAGCGGGAAATTCTCAAGGACACGTGGTTAGGACAGATAAGATTTGTGAGGGATAGTACAAATTCGTACTAGGCCGTTATACAGCTGTACCAATAGAATTCTTTGTCATAATTAGACATGTACCATATTAGGATTTTTCCCTCATATATAAAGGGGACCCCAATCATTTTGTACAGATCATCATATGATTCACTGAGATAGAATATTCCACTCTGTTTTTCTCATTTGTTGTGCTCAAGTTATTCTTCAACTTTTATTATTATTCATTTATTTTTCATACTTTATTGTTACTAAACTGACCTCGAGACCCTGAAACCATCAAGATCGAGGCCCCCGCTCCTTTAGCAAAACTGATTTGGTTATCATATTCTCCTTACTTGCGCTTAATATTTCTAGCTTATCTACTAGTATTGAAATAAATCACATATTTTTAGAACCACAAATCAAGTATAATTGTTAAAACTATTTTTTAGGAAAACAGTGGCACCCACCGTGGGGCTAAAGATAATAGTGATTATTTTAGTGCTAGTTTTCTAATAACACACGTTATTCTTCACACTTTTAATTTTTCAAAGATTCTTTGATTTCAGGTTAAAATATGTCTAACTCAACAAACGCATATGGAAACGACAGTCTCGGGTTCCAAGGAGAAAATAGTGCAACAGCTTTAGGGGCCGGTGTGACACCGCTAAACCCTAGGTAGCACCAGCACCAAACCTGTCGACGTAGGTTCACACATTGTTTTGCACGTCGACTTGGGTACTGATATTGAATGAAGTGTACGTGGAGGAGACCAACCTGAAGTACAAAGAACGCAGGCTCTAGAAGAAATAGAAGTTAGCCTACAATTAATCTTTGAAATGTTGTAAGCACAACAAGTTGCTATCGCTCAATTACAGAGTCAACAAAAGACTCCGAGCACAGCTGGACCAGAAACAGCTCCTCGAGTTTAGCCATCCCCAGAAAGATCAAGAAATAATGGGCCAGGAACGAACCCCACCATTATGAGGATGCTCAAGGAACTCACTAAGAGGGTCGAATCAGGAGAAAAGAAGATAGAGGACAATGACAAGAAAATGGAAATCTACAACTCGAGGGTCGACCAGATCCCGGGAGCACCCCCGGTATTGAAAGGACTGGATTCGAAGAAGTTTGTACAGAAACCATTCCCACCGAGTGCGGCTCGGAAGCCTATTCCGAAGAAGTTCTGGATGCCCAACATTCCAAAATACAATGGGACCACAGATCCCAATGAACACATTACCACATACACTTGTGGCATAAAGGGGAATGACCTAAAAGACGACGAGATCGAGTATGTTTTGTTGAAAAAATTTGTAGAAACAATGTCCAAGGGGGCCATGATGTGGTATCATAACCTCCCCCCAAACTCAATAGATTAGTTTTCCATGTTGGCAGACTCATTTGTAAAGGCACATGTTGGTGCCATAAAAGTCGCTACAAGAAAGTCTGATGTGTTCAAAATCAAGCAAAGAGAGAACGAGATGTTGAGGGAGTTCGTTTCCCGTTTCCAGTTGGAATGAATGGAGTTACCACCAGTCTCCAATGACTGGGTTGTACAGGCCTTCACGCAAGGACTGAACGAACGAAGCTCAATAGCTTCGAGGCAGCTGAAGCAGAACTTGATCGAAATTTTGTCGTAACTTTGGCGGATGTGCGCAACAGGTACCAGTCAAAAATTAGGGTCGAGGATGACCAATTAGTATCCCCCTCAGGCTCAGTGTATTGATCACGCTCAACTATGTCTAATAAAAGACTAAACGGGCGTTGCAAATATAATCCGGGGTATTATGCCCAGAGTCGATTCCACAGGGAATTTACGTATCAATCAAGTATTTAAAATACGCAACTTTTACTCAATAAATTCTCTCAAGACTTTTTAATATAAATTGGTGATGTTTTACTAATTCTACTGAGAATAATAATAACTAACAATTACTAACAATGTGTTGTAAATAATTATGATAAAGGTCTAAGATTATGGTTTCCCCCGTTGGTGAACTTACTTCTCTGATACTTCATATAGCTTGATTAGTTGTCTCTATCAATCATGAACACTCTATCTACCATAAATCTCTCTCAAGTAATTATGATAATTTACTAGACGCACTCTCTCAAGTTACGCTAGCTAGATTGCATTACAGTTCACTTTAGATTGCACCCGAGGTATCGTTATCTCTAATCCAACCTCTAAACCCTCGGTTATGACTTTCGTCTATACTCTGGGAGTGGTGTTGTTCAAACAATTACCTAAATATGCACTCTCTCTCAAGTAGATACATAATAAATAGGCACAGCTAATTGAGGGCCCTTCAATCAACTACAACAAGAACGTAGTTGTACAAATAGAGATTAATCAACCAATCAAAACTATATTAATATCACAATAAGTTTATCCCCCAACGGGTTCTACCAAAACCCTAGATTAAGAAACTTAGCTACTCATATTCATAAGAATTAATTCTAAAATAACTTGCATAATTGAACTACAAAATAATGAATAAAAGCTATGAAAATCAATGTTTGCTTCACTGAGTAGTAATCCACAAGTTTGTCTTCACTTCAATGGCTTCCTCTCTTAGAATCCCCTTCAAGTTGTGTTTTGGGGTCTATTTATATGTTTGGGATAAACCCTAAACATGTAGGAGACTTCTATTCCAACTGGGAAACACTTAAACTCTTCAAAACTCGGAATTGACCGAAACAGGGGCCTAGTGTTTGGGCCCTAGCACCTGGCTAACGCCAGGCTAAGGCAGGTGTTTCAGCTCTAACGCCTAGCTAACTCCAGACAGGGTCAGGCGTTTCAGCTCTAGCGTTTGGGCTCTGGCGCCTGGCTATAGCCCGGTGCACTCCTCCTCGCCCATTGAGCGTATCTTCGATGTATTTGCATCCATTTAGCTCGGTTTCCATCTCCAATTCACCTACACATGAAATAGACTCCATTATGCACATAAAAAGTGTATTTTTATCATTAACGCACATAAAATGTAAGTCATATAACGTGTTAAACCATGAATTCTAGCCTCGCATCATGTATCCAAGTAGGCTACTAGCAAAGGAGCCGAGAAATGCAGAAAGGTAGCTGAGACCAAACAAGGAAAGGTATCAGCCGTACATTGAAGGCCGAAGAAACACTTCGAGGTGTAACATACCTCGAAATGACCAAAGAACGGATCGAGGCCAAAGTTTCTGGGGACTCATGAGCAAGTTCGGGTTTGACAGACTCTCGGGACCAATGGAGGCACCCCAATTATCAGAATACAACTTCAACATCGATGCCTCAGACATCGTATCAGCCATCAGCAAGATTAGAGACATCAGATGGCCAAAGACCATACAGTACGATCCTTCTCAAAGGAACACCAATGTAATATGCAAGTATCATAGTACTCATGGTCATAGGACTGAGGACTGCAGATAGCTCCGAGAGGAGGTAGCCCGATTGTTCAACGAAGGGCATCTTCAGGAGTTCCTCAGCGACCAGGACAAAAACCATTTTCGAGAGAGATATGCAAAGAGGAAGAATGAACCAGAAGATCCCACCATGTCATTCACGTGATCATCGGAGGAGTCGACATCCCGCAGGGACCCATAGTCAAACGAACAAAAGTATCCATCACAAGGGAAAAAGGACTCGGGACTACATACCAGAGGATACTCTCACATTTAACGAAGAAGACATCGAGGCCTTATCTCAGCCTCATAATGATGCACTGGTAATTTCTATCCTTTTAAATAAAATTCAAGTTAAACGTATGCTCGTGGATCCAGGTAGTTCGACCAATATAATCAGGTCGAGGGTCGTGGAGCAGATCGAGCTCCTCGACCAAATCATACTCGCCTCTCGAGTCCTGAATGGATTCAACATGGAGAGTGAAACAAAAAAGCAGGAAATCATCCTCCCAGTCAACATGGCCGGAACCATACAGAACACCAAGTTTCATGTCATCAAAGGTGACATGAGGTATAATGCTCTACTTGGAAGGTCGTGGATCCACAGTATGAGGGCAGTTCCATCAACTTTTCATCAAATGATGAAGTTCCATACAAATGATGGCGTGAAAACAGTATATGGGGAGCAGCATGCAACTAGGGAGATGTTCGTGGTGCACGACATGGTACCCGTGTCGACCCCATCTGCCTCGGAGAAGTCAAAAGACGAACAGGTAGCCAAATAGCAATCACAGCCCTTACCCTCGATAAATCTCAAGGGGCACTAGCCCGATGAACAGGTGGTCGAGGATGAAGAAGAAGATTTCCTCACCCCTCGAGCCTTCGTTTCCCCCGAGGAATCAGATGCAACAAAGTCCACAATCGAAGAACTCGAGCAGGCCATATTATTCGAGCATCGGGAACAAGATTAACCCCCGAACTCAGGAAAAAACTCATTCAATTTCTTATTGATAACATTGATTGCTTCGCTTGGTCCCACTTAGATATGACAGGGATCCCACTAGAGATAACCACCCATCGACTAAGTGTCAACCCTAGGTTCAAACCGGTGAAACAAAAAAGGAGACCTCAGCCCGAGGTAAAGCTTGCATTCATCAAAGATGAGGTAACTAAACTTCTCAAAATAGGATCCATTAGGGAAGTAAAATACCCCGAATGGCTAGAAAACGTAGTGGTAGTCCCCAAAAAAGGGAATAAACTTAGAATATATGCAGACTATGAGGATTTGAACAGAGAATGCCCTAAAGATTCTTTCCCACTGCCCAACATCGATCGATTGATCGATGCCACAGCTGGCCACGAGATCCTTACTTTTCTTGACGCCTACTCCGGGTACAATCAAATTCAAATGAACCTGGAGAACCAGGATAAGAATTCATTTATCACGAAGTACGGTACATATTGCTATAATGTAATGCCCTTCGGGCTAAAAAATGCGGGAGAAACATATAAATGCCTAGTTAATAAGATGTTCGAACATAAAATATGCAAATCTATGGAACTTTACATTGATGACATGCTAGTTAATTCCCTGCGCGCAGAGGACCATTTGACCCATTTGCAGGTAACATTCAATACCTTAAGAAAGTACAACATGAAACTCAATCCCCAGAAGTGCTTTTAGAGTCGGCTTGGGCAGATTCTTGGGCTTCATGGTGTCGAATAGGGAGATCGATATTAACCCCGATAAAATCAAAGCAATCGAAGATATCACTGTGGTAAACAATGTGAAAGTCGTGCAGCGGCTGAACAGGCGTATAGCAGCCTTAGGCCGGTTTATCTCGAGGTCTTCAGATCGGAGCCATCATTTCTTCTCCCTACTCAAGAAGAAGAACAACTTCGAATGGACTCTAGAATGTCAACAAGACTTGGAAGAATTAAAACGGTATCTCTCGAGCCCACTTTTGTTGCATACTCCGAAGGAGGATGGAACACTATATTTATATTTGGTCGTGTCCGAGGTAGAGGTAAGTGGAGTGTTGGTTCGATAAGAGCAAGGTACATAATTTCCTGTCTATTATGTGAGTCGGACCCTAGGAGATGCTGAAACCAGGTATCCGTATTTAGAAAAACTAGCCCTTCCATTAATAAGTGCCGCTAGGATATTGAAACCATATTTTCATTATCATCCTATAGGTGTATTAACTACATATCCACTTCGAAACATTTTGCATAAGCCCGAATTATCGGGCCGATTGGCCAAACGGGCCATCGAACTTGGAGGATATGATATCGAATATCAACCTCGAACGGCTATCAAGTCTCAAATTTTGGCAGACTTCATGGCCGATTTTACACCTTCCCTCGTGCCCGAAGTAGAGAAAGAATTCTTGTTAAAAACAGGAACATCATTAGGGGTATGGACCCTCTTCACTGATGGTGCCTCGAACGTGAAAGGATCTGAGCTCGGTATACTTTTAAAACCGCCTACGGGCTGCGTCATTAGACAATCTATAAAAACTTCGAAATTGACTAACAATGAGGCCGAGTATGAGGCCATGATTGCAGGTATCGAACTAGCCAAAGGCCTAGGAGCAGAGGTCATCGAAGCAAAATATGACTCTCTTTTGGTGGTTAACCAAGTAAATGGAAGCTTCAAGGTCTGAGAAGATAGGATACAAAGATACCTAGACAGGCTTCGGGTGACATTGCATCACTTCAAAGAGTGGACCCCGGTACACATACCTCGATAATGGAACAGCGAGGCCAATGCACTCGCAAATTTGGGTTTGTCTGTTGAAGAAGATGACATAGTCCCGGAGACTATCGTACAACTATCAAGTCGGTAATAGAAGAAGGTCGTGCAGAAATTAGCTCAACGAGTCTAACGTGGGATTGGAGGAACAAGTATGTCAGCTACTTGAAACATGGGAAGCTCCCCATGAACACAAAAGAATCGATGGCCCTTCGAACCAAAGCAGCCCGATTTTCACTCGACGAGAATGGAAAATTGAATAGGAGGACCTTCGACGGACCATTGGCAGTATGTTTGGGACCAGGGGACACTGATTATTTGCTACGAGAAATCCATGAGGGCACTTGTGGCAACCACTTCGGTGCCGACTCCTTGGTTCGCAAGGTGATTAGAGCGGGATACTACTGGGATAGCATGGAAAAAGACACCAAGGAATTTGTTCAAAGATGTGATAAATGCCAAAGATTTGCACCAATGATACATAGATCCGGTGAACAACTACACTCGGTCCTATCATGTTGGCCATTCATGAAATGGAGGATGGACATCGTCGGCCCCATGCCAACGACGCCAGGTAAAGATCGGTTTATCTTATTTATGACTGACTATTTCTCAAAATGGGTAGTAGTGCAGGCCTTTGAAAAGATAAGGTAAAAATAAGTCATAACCTTCATATGGCACCACATTATATGCCGATTCGGTATTCCCTCCGAAATAACATGCGACAATGGGAAGAAATTCATCGGCAGCAAAGTAACGAAGTTCCTCGAAGATCATAAAATTAAAAGGATCCTATCAAGGCCTTATCACCCAAATGCAAATGGCCAAGCCGAGTCCACAAACAAAAAAATCATTCAAAACTTAAAGAAGAGGTTAGATAATGCGAAGGGGAAGTGGAGAGAATTATTGCCCGAGGTACTATGGGCATATCGAACGACGTCGAAGTCAAGCACAGGGGAGACCCTATTTTCTTTGGTATATGGGTTCGGGCATTGATACCAGTCGAGGTCGGAGAGCCGAGCGTCAGATTTCAGCATACCACCGAGGATTCGAACAACGAGGCCATGAACACCTCTCTCGAGCTACTAGATGAAAAACGTGAGGCCGCGTTAGTTCGACTGGCCGCTCAAAAATAAAGGATCGAAAGGTACTACAACAGAAGAACAAACCTTCGATACTTCGAAGTCGTGGAATTGGTTCTAAGGAAAGTCACCCTCAACACTTGAAACCCAAATGAAAGGAAGGTAGGCCCTAATTGGGAAGGACCGTACCGTGTCCTCGGAGAAGTAGGCAAAGGATCCTACAAGCTTAGCACTATGGAAGGAGAGCAACAACCAAAAAATTGGAATATATAGTTGCTCAAACGTTATTATTGCTGAGGTATAACCTTCTCCCTTTTTCATTTATATTTCATATTAACTTTTTACAAGTGTTCGATTGGAAATATCGAAGAACCCTTCAGCTCGAAGACCTTGGGTTTTAAAGCATGTGTTGCACTCTTTTTCCCTTCGATCAATTTTTATCCCAAATGGGTTTTACCGGCAAGGTGTTTAACGAGGAAACACTTATATGCTACCTAGGGAAAACTCAACAAGCATCTAAGGCTTTTTTTCTATCAACCTCGAATACTAGGGGGCATCACCCTCGGAGGTTACATTTTTGAAGAAAATGAGTCATGCCAAGGAGGACCTCGATAGGAGAATGTTGTAATGGGCCAAACGGTCAAGTGAATAGTGTCCATATAGAATAGTTGAACCCACAATGGAAAAACATGTACGCATGTATTGATTACTCAAACAAGCACTCTTATTATATTTTGAAACACTTTTGTGCCTCGAAGAAGTCTACTATTTTCATATTTAACGGCTCAAGGGTCAAATATACTCGAATACTTGGGGACTGTCATCGACAACCAACATGTCGATCCATCACAAACTCGAGCCTATAAGACCTCAATAAGGCAAACTCAAACTTATAAGACCTCCATGAGACAAACCCGAATTTATAAGACCTCAATGAGGCAAACTCGAACTTATAAGACCTCAATGAGGCATACTCGAACTAACAAGACCTCAATGAGGCATACACGAACTTATAAGACCTTAAAAAAGGCATCCCCTCTATATTCAGGCCAAGGCCATCTCACTCAGAGACTAAAGGTGACAGCCATATGAAAAGGCTACGGCAGAAATAATGCGGCTCGGAGACGTCCGACTTCCGCCATAAAAATAAAGCCTTCAAATACTTCGAAAAAATGATTAAATCAGGCTACCCTCGGCATAAGCAGAGGGACTTCGATAAAATCAGCCCCGAATAATATGAAGGCTTCGAAAAAATCATTATTTGAGAAAACCTCATGAGGTATTCAACTATCATCGCACATTGACTTGCAATCAAGGTTCCAATCAATCGAACCATCAAAAAGTTGAACGAATATAAAAGCATGCCAAGGCATAACAAAAACTTTACAAGTCTTTAGCCAGAAAGGGGGGAAATTATAGCTATTTTGAGGTCGAATTGACCCTACCTAAAAAGAGCCTAAGGGATGATTTGTAAGAGCCTAAGGGCCAACCCAAAGAGCCTAAGGGCCAACTTAAAAGAGCCTAAGGGCCAACCGAAAAGTGCCTAACGGCCGATGCTTTAAGACTAAGGGCCGATTTCTAAGAGCCTAAGGGCCGACATGTAAGAGCCTAAGGGCCAACCTAAAGAGCCTAAGGGCCAACTTAAAAGTGCCTAAGGGCCGATTCTTTAAAGCCCAAGGGCCGATACTTAAAAAAACTTCAAGGCCGAAGCTCACCATGTTCGAGATCTTACGCAGTTCGAGCTCGAAAGTCCTGAGCTAAAGCTAAGCTCGAAGATCAGGTCCTAAGTGGTCACCTATAATCGATCATTCATCCAACACTTCCTAAGGGTTTTATATCTTAATTCCAATATATCGGACTGATCATCAACAACATCAAATCTCAAAAGTAGAAGCAAGACGGAAACACAAATATAAAACAAGAGATTTCTTGATATATCAGATAATGGTACAAAAGTACATTTAAAATACTCTCGCAAGGAGCCCTTACAAAAAATCAAAGAAAGCCTAGTCTATCGTCGAGGTCGCCTGCTTGGAGGCAGCTCCCACGGGGACTTTGTCTTCATCAACCCCCTCGTGACTAGCCTCTTCCCTGGAAGCCTCCTCGTCAGCCTCCTCTTCATCATCCTCAACATCAGCTTCGTCATCGGAGGAAAGGATGAACTTGGCATCAGCCTCGTCTGCCTTAGCATGTTCTATCTCCCCGGAGAGATCGAAGCCTTTAGCATGGATCTCCTAGAGGGTTTCCCTCAGAAATCGGCACCGGACATAGTTGTTACTTCTTTTCTCCCAGTCATAGGCCCCCCTCAACTCCGTCTGAGCATCAGTAGCATCTTTCAAATAGATGGATACTGTCTTATCGGTTGTGGCTTGTATTTCTTTGGCTTCGGCCCAGGCTTCCTCGACTTCATCTTTGGCTTTCTTTAGTCCAGCCTCGAGCTCGGCTATCCTGCCCTCCTGAAATAAATTTCTCTTTTGAGCGTTCCGAAGTTGAATCTCGAGAGCGGATACTTTTGCCAATGTATCTTTTTTGGCCGCAGCAAAGATATCCATCTGTGCTTTTTATTCGTTGCACTCGGAGTTGACCTGGTCGACCTTACCCCAAAGGCGTTCCAGCATCTCCATATTTTGCTGCAACTGAGATTTCGAAGTGTTAGCCTACGAAGACAGGAGAGGGAATCCATATTTTTTCAGAACTAAGGTTACTTGCTTCTCTAGCCCGTCCTCGTATTCCCGAGCTGTGGTTAACTCTGATCGAATATGCCTCAATTCCCTTTACTTCTTGTTGCAAAAGAGCCTGAGGGATTTCTCCTCGTTCGAGGATCTATGCAGTTCGGCCTCACAACGACTTAGCTCAGTCTTAAATTTGTTGAAGTCCTGTAGAAAAGAAAGTTCAATTAGATAAAAGAAGAAAGTATGGAGTTGGGAAAATTATAGTACTATTGGAAACTTACAATTGAGCAAAGTCACCGAGCCTCCTCGAAGGTCGAGTTTGCATCCGCTGGTTTGGCCTCATCAGCCACAGTAAAGCAACCCTGGATGGGGTCGTTTTCACTTGGGACTCTGCCTAACTCGGGCGTCCTCAGTTTCCGAGCATCCCTTTTGGTATCTTCGGAGAAAGAAGGAAATGACGGTGAATGAACTGCTGTCATTGCCTCGGGGTGATCACCCGAGGTGCTCTGACGGTGCAGAGGTGCTTCGAAGCTCGGTCCCTTGGGAATATTTCCCGAAGTCTGAGAAGCAACCGCCAAGTCAGGTGATGAAGGGCCTTCATCCCTTTTCTCTTTTGGAACTCCTCCTTCGATGCAAGGGGTCTCGGTTCCAGCGGGCTCAGCAGCCTTGGAAGACTTTCTGGTTCAGGTCACCAACGTCGAACCCTCAATCTCGTCTTTATCATCACTCATGGATCGGCCGACGAAGTCAGAGTCCTCGTTGATAGTAACATTCTTCTTATGTCCCCGAGCTGGCTTTACTTCACTTCGGGTGTCCTTGTTCTTCGAGGATCTTTTCCTCTTATTATTCTTCTTTGGCTCCGGAGCCGAGGATCCCTCTTCCTCCCCGGGGTGGCCTCGTCTCAGAGAAATCACCGATGCCTGCGATAGTGGAATTAAGCCACATGAAGAAAGGGATTATTCTTTTTTAGAAAGGAAATATTGTAACATGTACAGTTGTGTTTCACTTCCCACTTGCCCTTCGACAAATCCTTCAACTTGCGTTTGTCGTAAGATAAAGTGGCAGCCAGTTTGCGAGACCAATCCGCTAGATCGAGGACAACATTAGGCATCCATGGAACTATTGTGGAAGTAAAAGAGGAACAATTATGCGAAGTTCAGTGAAAGATATGAAAAACAATAGAGCAAGATATTTTACTCACGATCGAAGTTCCATTTCTCAGGGAACGGCAGGAACTCCTTGGGAATAATGTCGATGGTCCTCACTCGAATGAACCGGCTCATCCAACCTCGATCCCTGACTTCGTCGTTACTGGCAAAGAAGGACTTTGCGGATCGGCATTGGAGCTTGATCAAACCTCGTAAATGTTGAGATCGATACAATCAAATGAGGTGGCTGAGGGTGAACTCGACCTCTGCCTTTTCGGTGAAGAACCTCATCATTAATATGATACACCAGAAGGACGAATGAATCTGGCCCAGTGTAACTCGGTACTTTTGGCAAAACTCGAGCACGAGTGGGTCAAGAGGACCCAGTGTAAAAGGGTATGTATATACACTCAAAACCCCTCTACATGGGTCGTAATATCCTCTTCTTGAGAAGGTATTTGCAGAACGACCTCCTTCCCCCATTTACATTCTCTCCTTACATCTTCTAGGTGTCCTTCCTCGATGGATCTTATATATCTCGATGCGTGTTCCCGATGCCCAGGAACATCGAGGGGTTTCTCTATTGTAAAGTCTTTCTTCAAAGAAAAGTTACTTGGCACAATCTCATTGAGCGCCGGTGGTTTACCACTGGCCGGACGGGAAGCAGAAGTGGATGTTCCTTCTTTCTAAGGAATAGGCTTGGAAGGTTTGGCCATAGTTTCTTTAGAAAAAGAAGGAAGATGTGAGTAAACCGGTGAGTATTTTAGCTAATATGGCAGAGGAATTGGTGGTAAAAAGAAAGCTTATAGAGAAGAATAAATATTGCAGAGTGGAAAAGTTACTAATAAGAAACAAAAGTGGATATATATAGGGGAAGACGATGAATGTTTATTGATGTTGCTGGCCGACCGACTCTGACGAGCACTCAGCATTTTTGGGGAAAAGAACCGACATGACGTTTCGTCCGTTTCAATGCCTACGTCACAGGAATGATATCATCATTCAAGAACTCATAAATTCAAATCGTTTCTCATCATTTCATTTTAAGAAACGCGGGGACTATCTGTATAAGGCTGAAATTGAAGGAGTCCAATTTCGAAGTATATGCTATGTTTCAAACCCGAGATCATGTTCGAGATGAAGTTCAAGTCCGATCTCAGAATGTGCACTTCGAGATAGCACATCGAAGGCCTGTCACGGCCTACCTCGAGGTAGTACAAAATCGATGACAGTCAAGGAAAAGCGAGAAATTCCCTAGGACACGTGGTTAGGACAGATAAGATTTGTGAGGGATAGTAAAAATTCGTACTAGGCCGTTATACAGATGTACCAATAAAATTATTTATCATAATTATACATGTACCATATTAGGGTTTTCCCCTCCTATATAAAGGGGACCCCAATCATTTTGTACAGATCATCATATGATTCACTGAGATAATATTCCACTTTGCTTGTCTCGTTTGATGTGCTCAAGTTATTCTTCAAGGCCTCGAGCTCGAGGCCCCCGCTCCTTTAGCAAAACTGGTTTGGTTATCATATTCTCCTTACTTACGCTTAATATTTCTAGCTTATCTACTAGTATTGAAATAAATCACATGTTTTTAGAACCACAAATCAAGTATAATTGTTAAAACCATTTTTGAGGTAAACAATCCTCATTAATTTTCTCCTCACCTTCCTTTTCAGGTTATTCCCCCGGACCAACAATAGGGGTTTTAGTATTTTCCATTTGTTGATCATTATTGATTCAACAGAATACTAAATTCTTCTCTACTAGGCTAATCACTCCAGGGAATGACAAATAACGGATATATAAAGTCACTAGGGTCTTTCAGTTGTTACATAAGTGTCTCATCGAGGGGGATTATGTTTCGTATGAGAATCTTCCTCGCTTGAACTACCATATGGGTCTTTCTCTAGTTGAGTCCTCCTATCTAGTCTCTTCCTTTTCCATAAAAATTCGGTCCTTATACGCTCCGTGTCTTCCTTTGTCAGAGGTTTTTTCATGACTATTGTTTCCTTCTTCATCGTTCTTGAACGACCAAGATATTCAAGATAGATACAAGGGTTTTGCGTGGTTTGACATCTAGTTCTGCATGCTCAAGGTTAGATTTTGAGGATTTTGGCATTTTTATGGATGATTTTAGGAAGTAATGGGGATGGGGGTTCAACGAGAAATTTGGGTAGAAGTTGAACTTGGATGGAATTGGATCTCAATTTTATTTTGGGAAACAAAGAAAGGGGATTTGATTTTATCTGAAAGAAAATTGTTGTTGTTGTTGTTGGTAGTGACATGTGGATGGTGAGGATTTAGGGATCTTAGGGAGCTATATAGTTATGCGGGAATTAGTATAACAAACGTGGCACATGTAAACATAGTGTTTGACATTAGCTAAATAGACACTGAGTGCATACCTTTACATAGAGGACCCTAGATCTCCGCCTAGTTCATCTTGTTATGCAAAGAATGTCCATTCTTGACCATAAAGGTAGCATTAGCAGACTTCTATAAGTATATTCTTTCCTCAATCTGAAGGCATACCTATTACAGTATAAGACTAAGAAAACATTCAACCACTATTTAGACCATTATTGCAGCTATTTCTAACCGATCATTGGGGGAGTAATCACACAAGTGATCAAGAGAACTTAATCAAATTAAACTCGAGTATGTTCTTCTGAAAGACAGCCCAGTTGAGTAAAAATGACAGCAATTTGATATTCAGTGTTACAGAACTACATACTAATTAGGACCTTTTTCAAAAGTATCCCTTGATAAATGATGCCTAACATTAATGTGCTTTGTTCTCTTGTGTTGAAAAGGATTCTTGGAAATGTTTATGTCACTTGAATTATCATGCTAGATTGGTATACATAGACATAAGATGACATAGTCTTCCAATTGTTGATTAATCCACAGAAGTTGATGCAACAGCCACATATTCAGCTTCAGTAGTGGAAAGAGCATTTGAATTCTATTTCTTAGTAGACTAAGAAACTAATCAAGGACTAAGGAAATAATCCATTCCAGATGTACTTTTTCTGTCTAGTAGATATTTAGCATAATCTGCATCAGCAAATCCAACCAGCTCAAAACTCTCACTCCTAAGATACCACAACCCTAGATCTTGACGCCTCTTTAGGTACTTAAGAATTCTTTTGACTGCTTCTATATGGGATTCCTTGGGACTGGATTGAAACCTGGCACACATTTTGACATTGTAGATAATATATGTCCTGCTAGCAGTCAAGTACATGAGAGACCCTATGATACCTCTATACATCTTTTCATCCTCAGGCTTCTCGTGTTCATCCATGTCTAATTTGGTAGTAGTGGAAATGGATGTATCAACTGATTTTGTGTAATGACACGATCGGTCATTTTGAGCTCTAGCATTTCGTTCAGTTGTTTGATACCTTTAATGTATTATGGCTTGCACGCGGGGTTGATTTTGATTTTTGAGAATTTCGGAGTTGATTTTGAAGAATAATTCTCAATTCGGAAGCTTTAAGTTGAAAGAGTTGACCAAGATTTGAATTTTGAGTAAACAACCTCGGATCGGATTTTTGACAATTTCGTTAGGTCCGAATGGTGATTTTAAACTTAAGTGTATGTACAGATTTTGATTTGAAGGTCTTAGGTTGATTTGATATTTTTTGACGAAAGTTGTTCTCGTATCAACAAGGGGGTAAATAGATAACCTTTATTTTGATGTTTTTCCATAATTATATTTGTTGTCTCCATGTTTGGATTATAGAAATTGTGATTTTGAGCCCCAAAGATGAGAAATGATAAATCCTTTATTTGAGGGTTTATTCATGGATGAAATTGGATGTGTTTTTGGATATAGACTATATAAGTTATGGTAATATTTATTTTTGATAATTTTCAGTATTCAGGCACGTGGGCCCGGGGTTGACTTTGTTGACTCTTCGATCGGAGCTAGGAATGTTATAAATTGTTAAGTTATGATTATTTGAGTATATTTTGATTGGTTTGAACATTGTTTGGATAGTTTCGGATCATTTGGCATCAGTTTGAGGTGTTAGAGAGGCGTTGGAGCCGATTATCATATTTCAGAGCAAGGTAAGTATCATGTCTAACTTTGTGAGGGAAAAATTACTCCATAGGCGATGTATTTATTATGTTCTACTTGTTGTTGGGGATACGTACATACGAGGTGACGAGAGTTCGTACATAGATAAAATCATGCTTATGTCCGAGTAGACTTAGGATTATATCATGCAATATTTGTTTTACCTGAACTCAATTTGTTAATTTAGTTACCTAAACTTGTAAATGTAATTTGATTAGAGATCATGTTAGGTAGAATCTCGATACCTTGTGTTGTTTGACGGGATATTCGATTGCTAGTAAAAGTTATGCTTACTTTATGTCCTTGTTCTTATATTGCAAACACGTGACCCATAATTCGATAAGTTTATCCTCTTCTTGTTGATCTGGCCGAATGCATCGACAGTATATTTGAGATGCATCTATAGTTTTCGCTGGTCGACCCTCGGCAATGTACACATTATTTTGGATCGGTTCGTACGACCTTGGCATAACTTATGCGTAATACCGCTAGGAGTCCAAATATTCATGACATCCCCTCTTGATTGAGATCTGGCAATTACATGTTATGCTTATTTGTTTGAATAGCACTTGATATTCCTTACCCGTTAGAGGTAGCCTTTGATTTCATCTATTTGTTGAGATAGTACATAAAATTGAGAAATTTATGTTGTCATCAGGTTGGAGGGTTATGTTAGTTATAGTTTTTACCTCATTATTACTGTTGTATTTTATATCTATTTATAATTTATTATATTGATTTATTGAACCACTAGTAAGTGTCGATGTCGATCCCTCGTCACTACTTCTCCGGGGTTAGACTAGATACTTACTGGGCATGCGTTGATTTACGTACTCATGCTACACTTCTGCACTTATTATGCATGTATGTTTCTAATGGTCATAAGGGCGCATCGGCGCAGTTGCCGAGGGGACTTTTTGGTGAGATGTATTCTATGTTACGATCTACAGCACACATAGTCTCCATCATATTTATTTACTTTATCCTGTCTATCTCATATTCCAGGCAGATGATGTATAATTATTGTACTTTCTACTATATGCTATGCTCTTGTGACATCAGGTTTTAGGGCGCTCTAGTAATTGTTGGTGGTTTTTCTTAACACTGTCACACTGTTATTTTATATATTACCAAATTGTATATGCCATGATTTTTAATGGATAGATTTGTTTATTTAATAAAAATTCATGATTCCAAAACTAATAAAATGAATAATTAAGTTGATAGTTCACTGTTGGCTTGCTTAACGGCGATGTTGGCTGCCATCACGGCCTATAGTGGGAATAGGTTTGTGACATTTTGCATTCTCCATTGCAAATCTCTTCAGTAACTCTCGTATGTATGTCTATTTATGAATAAGAGTTCCCTGAGCGGATTGTTGAATTTGCAGCCCAAGGAAGAAATATAACTCACCCATCATGATCATCTCAAACTCTTTTGTCCTGAGAAATCCTTGCACAGAGATTCACTAGTAGCACCAAAAATAATATCATCAACATATACTTGTACAATCAATGGTTGTTACCTTTCTTCCTAAGAAATAATGTATTATCAATTTTACCCTGGTGAAGCTATTTTCAAGGAGAAACTTAGACAGTCTCTCATACCATGCTCTAGGAGTTTGTTTGCGCTCATACACAGCCTTTTCTAGCTTATACACATGATCTTATAAACCTAAAAATTGAAATCCGAAGGGGTTGAGCCACATACACTTTCTCTTTGAGATATTTATTCAAAAATGCACTTTTGACATCCATTGTACAACTTGAATACCACATGTACTGCAAGGGCAATCAACATGTCAATAGCCTCCATCATTGGCACTGGAGCAAATGTCTCACCATAATTTAGCCCTTTTTCCTGATTGTACCTCTGGACCACAAGTCTGGCGTTGTTCCTCATCACAGTTCCTTGTTCATCCAGATTATTTCTGAAGAACCACTTAGTTGCAATGGTTTTCATATCCTTAGGTCTGGGAACCAAGTGCAAACATTGTTTTTTTCAAATTGATGTAATTCCTCTTGCATAGCCACTATCCGATCTGCAACCTACAAGGCCTTATTGGCATTATTTGGCTTAATAGAGGATAAAAAAGTATTGAATGCACATAAATCTGCGAGATGATCTAGTCTGGATTTCTGAGTTGGGGTCCGAGATGATGTTCTCAAAAGTATGAGAATTCTAATATTTCCAGGACCTATGTTGTAGTTCGACCCAAAAAGTATTGATTACTAGCCCTAGAATAATCTTCTGTTCTCTAGCTTCCATGGTTATGCATATCCTTGCTTCCATTATTGTGCTTATCATTGGTACTCCTTCAAGAGAATGAATGCTAAGTGTTAATACCACCCAATGAATTGTAGTCGAGGATAAGGTATGGATACAGAATCGTCTCCTGCAAAAAAAGCAAACATTGTTAGTATAAAATAATCCCTCTCCTCTGTATAGACTTGAGAATGTTGATCCATCATGTTACCCCTCCTCTTTTCCTACTCCATTCCACTCCTTTCCTCCTTCCCTCCTAACACCTTGCGACCTTGACACGTAAATATGGACATTGTGATTTTCCAGTATTCACAATCCTCCTCCCATATTTGTCCAACTGGTAAAATGCATGGCATTTGATAGATCCAATATCCAAAGCATAATTTTCCAATTGATCCGCCAATATGTTCCCTTCTCTAAAGATGTGACACACTCTACCATTGCATAACTCCAGCATTCTCCTTATCTCCTCAACCTTCTCATCAATAACCCAAGGTGGCTTCCAAATTCCTTCAATAACATTTTTAAGCATCATAGAATCCGTTTGTAGCCAAATAGAAGAGAGATCATTATGCATACAATACTCCAATGCCTCCAGAATTTCCATTGTCTCTGCTACTGTATTTGTCACTTCGTGAATTTCCTTTCCTCACGCATAGATAACATCTTCATGTTCATTCCTTAGCATATAACCAATTGCACTCCTGCCTGGGTTGCCCCTTGAAGCGCCATCCATATTAATTTTTGTCCATCCTTCCATTGGGAATTCCCACGGTACCTTATTAACTTTCAAACTAGACGTGTAATTCTCCTCATGTGAAGTATGTCTGACCATATATAAGAAATATTTCAAATACCTGCCATTCTGACCTTGACAAGCGACTGGATTGTAGTTGATATTTGATCACCACTCTATTAGTGGACACCACATCGCCATGTTTGTAACTATTTCTTCTCTTCCATAACTCCCATACTATAATGCAAGGTAGTACTTGAAAGATTGGTTGAAGTCGTGGAATTACCTTTACTGTCCAGCATTTCACAATTGTTTGGTGTAGGTTTAATCAATCAAAAAATATCCCTGCGAATGATAAGAAAATGACCACACCCTAGTAGCTGCATATGATTTTAAAAATACATGTTCCATTGTTTCTTCCTCTGGGTTAACGAGATACCCAATCCTACGAATCATATCTAATGGTAATTTCCTTTTCCATAATTTCCACATAAAGAACGAGATTTTAAATGGGAGCCCTTTCACCCACATGTTCTTATATGTGATGGCAGTATCCCTTCTACTCCTCAAATATTCCCATGTTGATTTTACGCTAAATTCACCTCGAGTATAAAGAGACCAAATTGGCTTGTCCAGTACTTCATATACACCCTGATGCTTCACATTTTATCCGAAGCAAGATGCTCTAGATATATTTGACGTAATTTATAATCATCCCATTCCCCTTGTTGCACCACATCGTATATATTATGAACCGATTCATCACAATATAAAATTAGAGGAGTGACAAAATAGAGAGCTACCAACCTTGTCGAATTATCAAACCAAAAAAGAGACGATCCCATTCTTGGTTGCCATACAATTTGATGCTCGACAAGGTCTCTTGCTTCTAACATATTCCTCCAAACATGTGATCCATATCTCCAAGCTGAACCAATGTATTTAACTTTTTACAATACTTTTGACTCATGAATGCACTCCATAAATATGGCTTAGTTTTAAGGATCCGCCATAGCTTACAAAAAAGAGCTTTTGATACATCATGTAGAGATCGAAATCCTACACCACCTTCCTCACATGGCAGGCATAGTTTTGTCTCAAGATGTCCAGTATCTGCTCTTCCATCCACTGAGTTACTCCAGAAAAACCTTGCAAATATCGTGTGCATCTTGTTGATCATGAATGCAGGAGGATTAACCACTGAGAGCAAATGTATTGGCATACTTTGCAACACATGAGATATTAAAACTTCCCTACCTCCAATTGATAACAACTTACCCTTCCAAGATTTCAATTTATCAAGTATATTAATGAGTACTTTATAAAAATCCATCTTCCTTATTGGGTTAAATATGGGGAAGAATACGGGGCATCCAAGATAGATGAAAGGGAAATCTTGTCTATCAATTCCTGTAATCCTTTGCACCTTTGCCACGACTTCTTCACTTGCTGAATGATGTAGGTACGCTGCTGACTTTGCCTTGATTATCAGTTGTCCAGAGGCATTTTCATATGAACTTAAAACCTCCATGATCAATTGGAGTGAAAGAGCATCTGATGAAGAAAAAATGATGGTATCATCTGCATAGGATAGGTAGTTAATCTTAGGACTCCACTTTGGTAACCCAAAACCACAAAAATATAAATTCATGTGAAGTGCATTCAATCCCCTTGATAGTGCATCAGCCGCCAATATAAATAATGTATGTGGAAATGGATCATCTTGCTTAACTCCTCTATTAGATTTTAAAAAAATATATGGTTGTCCATTGAAAAGCATTGAATACCAATTGTTAGACACTATACCAAAAACCATGCCTATGAACCTCTCACAAAATCCCATTTTCCTCAATACCTTCTTTAAGAATATCCAAGATAATCGATCATAAGCCTTCGTCATGTCTAATTTAATCACCACATTAGGTCTTGCCTTTGTTCTCAATCTCATATCAGCAATTATCTCCTGCGTTAATAGAACATTTTCCATGATGCTTCTTCCCTTCACAAAACCTGCTTGCTCCTCAGAGATAAGTGTAGGTAGTATGTTCACTAACCTCTCATGTATGACTCTTGAGAAGACTTTGTATATGAAACTGCTAAGGCTTATAGGCCTCATATCTGAATAAGTAATCACCTCTTTCTTCTTTGTTAACAATACCAAGTTTGTGTGAGTTACAAACTTAGGTAGCTCTTGTCCATTAAAGAAATCTTTCACCATTTCCAACACATCCACACCAATGGTTTCCCAGCAGCATTGAAAAAAGCTATCATTGAATCTATCTGGCCCTCCAGCGCTCTCACTATTTAATCCAAACACCAAATTTAACCTCTTCATAAGTAGGTTGCCTTATTAAATCATGATTCTGCTCCACGTTTAGCATATTGGTACATTATCTAATATCCCAAAGGAGTTATTGACATTAACATCGTGAAATTGCACTTGAAAGAATCTCACATCTTCGGCAGCCATTGCATCATTCTCTTCTAACCAATTCCCATCAGTGGATTGAATTCTCTTCAATTATAACCTTTTTCTTCTTCCATTTACTTGAGAATGAAAGAAATTACTATTTATATTCCCATCTTAAAACCAAGTCATACCTGATTTCTACTCCCAAAATTCTTTTTCCAATGCCAAATATTTGAACAATCCAGCCTCGACTTTTTGAAGTCTTTTCCTGTTTTGAATTGTAGGGTTCAACTCAAATTGAGTCTCGTACACTTTCATCACCTCGTCAAGGCTAGACATTTTCTACAAAATGTCACCATATGTGGATTGTTTTGAATTGTAGGGTTCAACTCAAATTGAGTCTCGTGCACTTTCACCACCTCGTCAAGGCTAGACAGTTTCTGGAAAATGTCACCATATGTGGCTTTTCTCCAAAGTGATAAGGCCTTCTTCAGCTTCTTTATCTTAAATTTAAATAAGGTGAACGGATTGTCATGGAAATCAGCTGTCCAATTTTCTTTCACAACGTCCTGGAAAATGGAATCTTGGTCCAGAAATTTAAGAAACTGAAAGCTTTCATGACTGGGGCAGTATTTGGTTTGAAATTCAGTAACATTGGGCTATGATCTAATCCAATTTTTGATAAATGAGTAATATCCATTACAAGCCAAAGTTGTTGTAATTCCATGTTAGTTAAGCATCTGTCCAAACATTTTAAAATACAATCCTCTTCAGCTCGCCCATTCC
The DNA here is from genome assembly GCA_005239525.1 of Nicotiana knightiana. Taxonomy (NCBI): domain Eukaryota; kingdom Viridiplantae; phylum Streptophyta; class Magnoliopsida; order Solanales; family Solanaceae; genus Nicotiana; species Nicotiana knightiana. The sequence goes on along the minus strand of ML395155.1, from coordinate 147,367 downwards.
ACCATGTAAGAATACTCCCTTTGAACCCAAATCAATTAGATTACAGGTACTCACGGAGTGCCTAAGTCATCAACCTCATTTATATGTACAGGCAGTCCTCCAAATTTTTTCTCTTTATCCCTAATGATGTTAGAATTTGTAGGGTTAACTGTAGTTTGTAAACGATGGCTGTGTTTAGGGCTCTATTTTTGCTCTTTATCTCTTGATGTAACATTATCAATTTGATGAGCAATAGACTTTGCCTTATCAATGACATTATAATATTCTTCTCCTTTATCATCTCTTCTATTTGTTCCTCATCTTCATTGCCTTCTTGAGATTTATCTTCTTCCGAATCTTTTTCCATCTGATCACACCACAGCTTACCACCAGAATAGTTTAGGTTCTCATTCAAATTCTCCTGTGCAGCTATGGCCATTGTGTCCAAATATTGCGCTGGAATCTCCTGACATGGCTGAGATTTGTAGTTGTAGTTGTGTGACTTGTGGGGATAGTTAGTTTGGTTCCGGGTTGATTTGGAATATTTGGTTCTTAGTTTGGAAGCTTAGGTTGGAGATGTTAACCAAGGTTTGACTTTTATAAAAAAAAAAAAATAACCCCAAAATGATATTTTGATGGTCTCAATAGGTTCATATGATGATTTTAGATTTAGGCGTATGCCCAAAATTAGATTTGGAGGTTCCTATGATGATTTGGCTCCTTTTGCCAAAACTAAGCAATTTGGAGATTTAGAAATTTCCTACGTTTGACCATGGGTTGATTTTAAGGCTATAAGGATTCAGATTTTTGTTTTGGAACTTGGAATAGGTACATTTTATCATTTGGAACTTCTGTTCAAAGTTTGGTGTCATTGCAAATTAGTTTAATAGGAATCAGACGCTTAGTTGTGATTTTAAAAGTTCTTAAGTTTCATTGTGAAGTCTATGCATTTTGGTGTTTAATTAGTGGTTCTCGATGTTATTTTGGTTTCTTGAGCTTACGAGCAAGTTCATATGATATTTCTAGACTTGTGTGAATGTTTGGTGTGGAACTCCGGGGGCTCCAGTGAGTTTCGAACGTGTTTTGGAATGTTTTCAACTTGGTTCATATTTTTTTGTGTGTTGGTGTTGTGGTTATCGCAAATGCAAGCACTACTGTGCATACCGAATACCGCATTTGTGATGGATATATCTCATTTGCAAAGAGGGCAGTGGATGACAGGCTTCGCATTTGCAAAGCCAGGCTTGCAAATGCAATATGGGATTGGGCTGGGTACATGTCGCTTTTGCGACCACTTGGTTGCTTTTAGCGAAGTGACTAGCATTGCATTTGCGAGTTCTCAGGTTGCAATTGCAATATTCCTTGGGGCTGAGAGGGTTCAATATTGCAATCCCTCTGTCGCATTTACGAAAGTTGCATTTGTGAACCTCGGGGCGCAAATGCGACATCTGCAGCTCTGTTAAAAGATGGGATTTCGAGACTTAGTCTCATTTTATCACATTTTGAGCCCTAGACTCGATAGGAGGCAACACAACCATTTTAATGGAATCTCCATCGTTGTCATAACCCCAATTCTTGTCATCAAAGCATTTCAACAAATCTTTCTTCTTGACATTCTTTGCACCGCCAACGTATCTATCCATTATCCTGTTAGGCATCTTTGTGTTAAACTGAAAATCTTCAGCGTCACTAACACAATTGGGACCAGTAACTAACGAAAACTCCCTGATTGAAAAACATAATTTTGTACCATCCACATATATTGAAAATGAATCGTCATGACTTTCTTGCAACTGCAGAACCATGAAACACCTGAACAATTGATGTTGAACCTCACAGTGTTTCACATCGAGAAAACTACCAAAATAAGTAGTACCAAATATTTTGTAGTGCTCTGGAGTAAGCATTCCTTTGAGGATGGAGACTGTGCCTATGTTAGTGTAGGAACTAATATGCGGTAATAATATAGGTGGATGTTTAACAAAAAGTTTTATTTCCTGCATACAACAAAAATTAAAAAGATAAAATAAATGGTTGAAAATATAGATGAATATAGTTATTTGTAATATATAACTCATTCATGATTTACAAACATAATATATTGATAATTACCACAATTAACGTGAGTTATGACAATGATTGTTGTTTTAAATACATCAGAATATAGTTGGCTTGAGAATACAGATGAAAACACTTAGTTGGAGCACATAACTAAAACTAGAACAACTAGTGTATTTAAAAAAGTTATTGAATGACCTAAAATACATCTAAATACAACAGTCAAAAGTCACTATAATAAGTTAAAATCAGTGTAGGCATTATTGAATATATATAAATACATCAACATACAAAAACTATTGTAGAAGGTAATAATCGATGTATGCGGACTCAAATACATATAAATACATCTAAAATTACCTTTTCGTTCAGTCTTTTCCTGCTAGTTCATGTATCAGCGACTTTTCCATTACCCCCTGAAGCATCATCCATAAGTTTTCATCTCTTTTCCGCATCAAAAAGTGTTTATTCTTTCGAAAATTTCTCAAATTGGCTTGTTTCGGTGTGTCATTGCGTATTTTTGTTCTCCTTTCTGCAACAGTTGTTGCTGCTGAACCTGCAAATACATGTTTCGCTTGAGTGATTTGCAAATCGAAAGATGGCCCATCGAAATTGAGTGCTTTGGTGGGTATACCTTGGATAACCCTCTTCTGAGTTGCTAAATCAGCCGTTGGAGAGGAAATTTCAAATTTTCTAGTGAAAGCAATGAATTTTTTTTCAAAATTAGTAAAAAGAAAAGAAAAGCATAGTATCAGCGAAAAGCTAACAACTTTAAAACTTACCACAACTTTTTAGAGCAAAAATATTAAAAATTGAGGCAGATAATGGAGATGATAAAAGGAGAATCGTGGCTATAGAATGGGGAATAAAATGGCGTCGTGAGAGAGAGATAGTGGAGAGAGATCGTGGAGAGAGGAGTTTGATACTATACGGTGATTTTGTGAAAGAAAAAACGGAAAGGAGGAGAGAGAAAAATATTACACAATGTATTTAATGGCTTAATGGTAGGAAGTGACCATAAATACATATTTTGCTATAAAACCTAAAAGGTAACTATAGAAAATAATATTTTGAAAGATATTTATTTATAATAAATAAGGTGCAAAATTTTACTATAGGAGGTAAAATTTCCTTAAAAATACAACAAATAATCCTTACTTTAAGAGCAACTTAAAAAAGAAAAAGTTAATTTCTTCTCAATATCTAAAAAAATAAATATTATGAACCATAAAAAAAACTAAAAAATCAACTAAAATGGACCGGAGGAAGTAATAAGTAAGATCTTTTTTAAAAGGATCTTTTACAAATACTCACCCACCACAAACTATTTACCTACCTCTACCCATAAAGGTTTTTCCCTACACATTTTTTTTAGCCAAATCAAATGAAGTTAAGTCGAGCCGAGCCGAGTCAAGCTCAGTTAAGTCAAATAATTAATTTTAACTGAATAAATATATATTATAAATAATTTTCAAATAAATAAGAAAAAATAATTATTTTAAGCTTAATGGGTACTTTGCTTGCTCTAATTTTTTAATACTTGTAGAAGTAAAGTTTGGCCGTCCTCTATCCATCTTATCATGAATGAAAAATGTTTTCGTATTTTTTATTTCTTGGAATCATAAAACGTGGTCTGTTTGTCTGCCGGAGTAAAACATATGGTAGGGGAGAAGGGGACATTTATAGTCAAAATTCCATGCTAATCTCGGCCAACTTTTGGTTACCATTTAAAATGTTTTTTATACCTTTTAAATGTTTAAACAAATTAGGGTTAGTTCCAGAAGTGAGTGCTTTAATTTCGCTAGAATTAGACCTGCGCAGGTCCTTAATTGTTGGATTTTAAAATGTTTAAGGGACTTGTAATTAATTTATTCCTCGAACTTCACGCCTTGATAGATGTACTAGTTACTATGTCACTTGATGCCGAAAGCAGGAATTAGTTCAGTTTTGCCAAACTAGCAGAAAGAAGCAGGAATTGGACAGGTCTTATTTTATTTTTAAAAAAGGAATTTTTACATTCTTATACCATATACAAAATCTTATTACCCTTAATGTTTAAGGTTTGATATAATTACATTTAGTATACTAAATTACCAATTTTATATCATAGTATATTTTAAGGGTACAATTAATGCAGCGTATATCCCTCCTTAATTCAAGGTACCGTATATCTCACCCCTCCCATGTTTCTCTCTCTCAAACCCTCACCCTCACCCACGTTTTACTCAAACACACGTTATTTTTACCCTTTTTCCCTCTTCTAAAATCATAGAAACATCGTTAACTCACCATTGGTTGACCAAGAATGCAGAAAAAGCACCGGAATGTCATGTTGCCCACCTGAAACAGTTGCCGCATTATGAATATCATAATTCTTTAATTGACTTCTCCACATAAATTTACCAGTAACAAGAGAATAAATCATCTTAAGCTCATGAGTAATTGTGTGGAAAGACGTACATTTGAGTTTTTGAACTTGTTTTGCAAGAAGTTCGTGAGTATGACCAAGAGAATCTGGCCAGAGAAAACACCACTAATGTCAGTAAAGATCAATGAAGATACAAGTTCTTCGATCAAGTATTTCTTTTGGTTCATATTTGATTTGGACCATAAAAAGTATGAAGCCATATTGAATTAATTCATTATCCTTTTCAATTCTCTTTATTCCATGCTTATGTTAGAGTGATTTACACGATTCAGTGATATATTTTTTGAAGTTTTTTAATCTTTTTTGGTTCAGTTTTTGACATGGAACCCCTCTCAAGCACAACCAATAAGTTAAAGTAGATCAGAAACCTTGGGACCAAGATTGTGTCATGTCCATCCTTGATGCCTTGGGATTTTCGACATAATTCCGTTTTTTGGATAAGATTTGTCGAAGTTTTAGTCGTTTTTGATTTGTGAAAAACAGAAAACAAAATCTCTACAATCAGAATACAAATAATCTACAATTTTTTGATTTGCGAAAACAGAAAACAATGCATCTACAATTAGAATACAAATAATCTACAATTTATCTATAAAATATCTACAAACTGGGTACATTAAATTTTAATATCCCAATTCTCATTTCAATTGTAGCATAATTGAGATTTTCGACATAATTGCATTTTTTGCAGAAGATTTGTAGAAGTTTTAGTCGTTTTTAATTTGTAAAAACAGAAACAAAGCATCTACCGTCAGAATACAAATAATCTACAATTTATCTACAAAATGGGTACATTACATTTTAATATCCCAATTCCCATTCGATTATAGTTTAATTGGAATTTTCGACATAATTGCGTTTTTTGCAGAAGATTTGTAGAAGTTTTAGCCGTTTTTGACTTGTGAAAACAAAAAACAACGCATCTACAATCAGAATACAAATAATTTATAATTTATCTATAAAATATCTACAAACTGGGTACATTAAATTTTAATATATCAATTCCCATTCGATTGTAGTTTAATTGAAATTTTTGACATAATTACATTTTTTGCAGAAGATTTGTAGTATCAATTATATGTGATGATACTATGCATGTTCATATCATGTACATATTCTTTTTTCATTTACTGAGTAATTACTTGAATCCTACATTGGTATGGGGAAAGATCGTAAAGCTAAAGAACCTAATAAGGTTAGTTCAAGACTAATTAATACAGAGAATTCATAAACCAATTAATCTAAGAAGAAGCATGCGTAGAACACGAGTAATCATTAAGCTTTTCCTTTTAAGAAATAAACAAATACTATGCTAACGCAGAATGGCTGTTGTTTAGTGGACTGATACAAAAAGGAAAACTCAATTTATTAAATATTTTGTTGCTTAATTGATTTGTAGATTGAGGAAAAAAGACGACGAACTGAGTTTTTGCAGAACTGATTTGAACTTGTTGTGGATTTTGTCTTTTTTATGATTGTCGCTTAAGAAAAATAACGAAGAATAGAGTTTTTGCAGAAACGAGTCTCTGTAATTTGATTTTAAATTGAAGATAAAGGATTTCCGTTTCAAATTTGAACTGAAGGTCACTAATCAATTAGAATATACTGTTCCTGATTTGTAGCGTGTCTAATTAGGAAGATATCAGCTTCTAATAAGTAGTATTTAATGAATGGTATACTAATTGTAGAAAAAGTGTGAATATGGCGGGTAAATTAGAAACTATGCACATATTTAATAATAAAGTTTCATATATGGTATAGGAAGGAAAAAATCCCTCTAAAAAATCTAACAAATTTAGAGCCCGTTTAGACATAAGAAGTTTTTCACTTTTTTCGAAATCAGTGTTTGATTATAAAATTTTCAGTTTTCAATTGAAGATTAATTTTGAAAATTTTCATTTTTCGAAAATATGAAATACTCTAAAAAACTGTTTTTCAAAATTTTCACTCAGACCACTCACAAAACTTCAAAACAACCCAAAATTATATTTATGTCAAATAACATTTTCACTTGAAAATTTTGTTTCTCTTTTTTTTTTTTTTTTTAATTTTACTATTCTTAACGCTCACTTAGTTTACTGACTAATTCCCTAATTCTCATTTCGTTTTGTTCCGTTTATCTATCAACTATATATTTGACTGCTATATATATAGGTAAATCGGTTGATTCATTTATTTTTAGTTTGACTTTAAATATGCAAAAATTATATATATAGTACTATAAATTATATTTTTCTGATATCAAAAAAGATAAATAATACCTTTTATAATGTTATTTAATATTCGCTTAATTTTAATCATAGGAATAAGAAATACCATGCACATATAATATATGTAAATGTCATTTTGGAAGCATGACCTAATTTGACATGAACTTGCAATCTTCCTAACGTCAATCTACCGATTTCTTAACCTAAATTTTCTATTTATTCAAAAGTATATAAATATTACTCAACTGTTAATAAACACATTGTAAAAACTAATTAGAAAAGCGAGAATCTAAATATAAATAGTACCATATTGTCACGACCAAATTTTTCTTATAGGCGGTGATGGCGTCCAACGTCGCCGCTAGGCAAGCCAATGATGAACTAGTCATGTATTTATTTTTTTAATAATTTCAAAGTATTTGATTTTATTTATTAAAGGAACGATTAGTAGGAATTTATAGAAAAGTAAAGTATAAACGAACGAAAGAGTAAATACAATGAATTTAATACTCAAAACCATAAAGTGTCTACTAGAATATTCTCAAAACCCTGTGCCACAAGTGTATGAAAAACCAGTAGAATACAAAACCACCTATACTACTGTCTGGAATAAGTCAGACATAAAATAAATACAAAAGAGAGACTTCGGGTGCTGCAGAATGTACACAGATAACAGCTCGCCACTATGCCTCGGGGTAACGGGGATACGCGCATGAATGACTGTCAGATGCACCTGCCTCAGATCCTGCACGATTAGTGCAAAAGTGGCATGAGTACATAAATAATATGTATCCGATAAGTATCTAGTCTAACCTCGAAAAAGTAGTGACGAGGGATCGTCATCGACACTTACTATGGGCCAATAAATAAAGTACAGAAATTCTTAATAGGCATGAAATATATCAATAATAATAACGCAATAATGAACAGTAAATAAGTGATTCTTTAACTTGATGTCAATTTAAGATCTCCAATTAACACATACTAGCTTCAACAAATACGAGCCACCGAGTAAATTATAAAGTCTCAAGTCATGTAAGTAATATCAAGTGTAATCGGACTCCGAGCATCATCACGCACGATTTATGTCGAGGTCGTACGGTCCGATCCAGAATAATGTGTACGCTATCGGGGGTCGACCGGCGCGAACCATAGATGCATCTATTATACTGTCGAGGCGTTCGGCCCGCCCCACAAGAAGAGAGAATACTCTACGAACTCCGGTTAACGACTACTACAAGACTAATACACAAGGAGGCACAATTTCTAACAACGGTGAAGTAACCCGCAAAACTCAAAGTAAATAAAGTTCGATCTTTATGAATCCTTTATCAAGTTTCAATATAAATTAAGCACTTAAATTAACCAGTGGAGTGCAAATAATACAAGTATTGCATGATAGAGTCCTAAAACTACCCGTACATAAGCATAATTTGTAGCTACGCATGGACTCTCGTCACTTTGTGTGTACGTAGCACCCATCATTAACATAAAATGGTAATTTAAAACACCTATGGGGTAAATTCCCTCTTACAAGGTTAGGTGATCACGGGCAACTATACCTTACAAAAAGCACTAAGCGGTCTTAGCAAATATAATTCGGTTTATAAGTCTGGAGTCGAATCCCACAGAGAACTAATTCTTAGATACACTTGTTCAATATCTCTAAGAAACACAGGTCCAAATAATTTTTTAATTATATATATGATAATATTTATTTCTATCTAATTAATAAAAAATACAAAAAGCAGTAAAATTATCAATTAAAAGGATAATGATTGGAGAGAATATTAAGGAGGTCTAGAGTTATGATTTCCCCAATTGTTGGAATCCTTCCCGTTGCGTCTTCTATAATTTCGCCTAGGTATTCTCTACCGATCGTGAGTACTTCGGGTGTCGTAATTATCTTCCGAGAAACTACCACAATTTACTAGACGTATTCTTCCAAATTACGCTAGCTGACACTAGTGCACCGCTCACTAAGATCGCACCAAGGCTCCGTTATTCCTAATCCCACTTTTAGACCTTTCGTATTGATCCCTCATATACGTTAGGAGTGATGTTGTTCAACAACTACCTAAATATGTACCATTTTCCAAATAATACACACTAAATAGGCACAGTCAATTGATGGTCATTCAATTAACAACAACAAACACGTAGTTGAACAAGTAGCTAAATCCAACAACTCAATTATATAAAAATATAATAAGAATTCATCCTCCAAAATATTTCATCAAAACCCTTGATAAAAAATTAGTTATTCATAATAGTATGCAAAGCTACAATACTAGAATGCATAACCAATAGTGAAAATAGAGGAAGAAAGAGGGAAAAACGTGAAGTTGAATCCTTCTCCTTCTTGCTCCTAGCGTGTTCTTGCCTCCCTAAAGTCTTCTCTCCTTCCAAAGTGGTGTCTTCCCCTCAAAATCACGTTTTAGGATGTATTTATATTGATTAGGATTTGTTTGGGCCGAAATTGCTTCTCCTAGTTTGGATTGGAATAGTTGAAATTTTCTGCCCCGATCCGGTCTGGCGAAGTGACTCTCACTTTGCTTCCCGGGACTTTCCTGATTTCTTCTGCTTCGGTCCTAGTCTGGCGAAGTTAGCCTCGCTTCATTGTCCGGGACTTTTCTCTTCAGCTCCTTTTTACCAATTTTTCTCCCATTTGTTCCTTTTCCACGCAAGTTTATTCCTACACATAACAAATACATAATGAGCATATTTTCACTTCTAAAACAATTTTATCTCCCATAACTCACATAAGAAATAATATATAAATGTAATGACCCGACCGGTCGTTTTGCTTTCTAGAACCTTGTTCCCCTAAATAAGACTTGATGTATGTGTTTTTATTTCTTTATGACTTACGGGGATGGTTAGTTTGAAATTTGGAAGGTCGGGTTGAAATCGGAATAATTGGTTCCTTAAGTTGGTCAAAAAGGCTAAGTTTGACTTCGGTCAATATTTTGAATAAACAACCTCGGAATCGGGATTCACAATTCTAATAGGTTCGTATGATGATTTCAAACTTGGGCGTATGCTCGGTTCGGGTTTTGGATGACTCGGGAGCATTTTGGCGCCTAATATCAAAAGTTGGTTCTTGAAGTTCTTTAAATTTGGTTTGGAACAGGTTTTAGTGTTATCGAGTTCCAAATGGAATTCTGAGACTGGGAATAGTTTTTAAGGTCATTTAAGACTTGCACGCAAATTTTGGTGCCAATCCGAATAGTTTAAGTATGTTTCGGCGCATTTTGAGTGAATTGAAGAACTTGAAGTTCATAAGTTTGATTTAATTGGTGTTGGGGTGTTATTCTTAGTTTTAATGTTGTTTCGGGAGTTTCGAGAGTTTGACGAGTCCGTTTTATGATTCCAAACTTGTTGGTATGTTCGGCGGGGCCCCGGGGGCCCAGAGTATCAATCGGACGAGGCTCGGACCAAGTTGGAAATTGGGAGCAATAGTTAAAGCTCCCAGCTACTGTCATAATCGCACCCGCGCTTGGTCAGCCGCAGGTGCAAGCTCGCAGAAGCGAGTCAGGTCTCGCATAAGCGGCCACGGAAGGACAACCCAGGATCCGCAGGTGCACCCCAACCTCCGCAGAAGCGGGATCCCGTCCGTAGAAGCGGAGCCAGCCTGCTTGGGCACTTCCGCAAGTGCGGCCCTGCGGTCGCAGGTGTGGGATTGTTGGAGGCAGTGAGGATTTTTAAAAACAGGACTTAGTCATTTTGGCTCATTTATTTCCATTGTTGTGCGATTTTTACAATTCATAGAGAGGGGATTTTAACCTAGCACTTTGAAGTAAGTAATTTTATACAATGTATGTTAAATACATAGTTTATGAATAGATTATAACATGTAAATTAGTGAAAAATCATGGGTTTAGGAGAAAACCTAATTTCTAACAAAATTGATATTTAATCATGAAATTCGTTATGGAATCTAGTAAAATTCATATATGTGAGTTCATGGGATTATACGTAACAACTTTCTTCAAAAATTTCTGAAATTCGGACTAGTGGGCCCCGGTGTGAATTTAGGAATCATGCATTAGGGGTTGGATAATCACTTTAATAGTAGGAATATGATCTATTGAGCATAACTTGATTTATTTATATAATGTTTGACTAGTTTCGAGTCGTGTGACACCAAATTTGGAGGTTTGAGCACGTTCTTGAATCGGGAAGTGGGCTTTGAGACAAGGTAAGTCTCTTTTTTAACCTTGTAAGAGGGAATTAACCCCTTAGGTGAACTTAAATCATAATGTGTGTCTATTTTTGGGGGCTACGTACACACGATATGATGAGAGTCCGTGTGTAGCTACTATTCATGCTTGATTATGTTTACTACTTGTTGGATTTAAAGTGGAGGATGAGGATTTCAATATTTTAAGGTTACAAGTCAAGTCTCCTATTTCCAAAGAGATATTGAGGAATATTATGAAAAATTGAGAACATCTATGTTTAACCGCTTAGAAAATATATTTCACGGGCGGGGTAAATTTTTCACTACTCTCATGGGAGCGGGTCGTTTGCCTCGGCAGGATTTATGGATATGTTATATGGCTCGGGTCGTTCGACCCTCAGCAGTGCATAGAAATTATTATGTATATTTGGATCAGGACGTACGTCCTCAGCATAACTCGTCCGTGGTGATAACGGAATTCCTTATAATATTTAATAATATTTCTACTTGAAAGGTGAAAGGCATTGATGAGAGAAATGAAGTACTACACACTTGAAAGAAGGATTTGCTTACTTACATCTTGTTTGAGCTCTATTATCATTTTATATTACATGTTTAATTAGAACTGCATGTTATTTGTTTATGGCTCATAGTAAGTGTCGAAGTCGACCCTACTTCTTCGAGGTTAGACTATATACTTACTGGGTACATGTTGTTTATGTACTCATGCAACACTTATGCACTTGATGTGCAGGATCTGAGGCAGGTGCATCTGGTTACAAGTCCGGCGCGCATACCTGACTTCTAACTCAAGACTACACGGTGAGCTACCCTTCCGAGCCGTTCAGCAGCAACCGGAGTCTCTCTTTTGGATTTATATTTTTGTCTATTCCTTTCAGTCAGTAGACTAGCATTTTTGTATATTTATACTAGATTCCCCACATACTTGTGACACCAGGTCTTGGCACACACACAAGTAAACTATGATTTTGGGATTATTGTATTGACTTTGATTTTCGCACTTAGTTGCTTTTGCCTAATTATTTTATAGTTGTAGATTTCTGAAACTTTTACCAATGAGGAATGTTATTCAATCTGCAAACCTATTAAAAATGAAAACCACTAGATTTATCTGTGTTGGCTTGCCTAACGACGGTGTTGGGCGTCATCGCGACCTATAATGAAATTGGGTCGTGACAATAAACATACTCAAAAACATGCACTTTTCATAATTTATCACCACCTCACACTTAAATACTTGCTCGTCCTCGAGAAACTTAAAATTAAGCGGTTAGGTAAAATACCTTTCAAAACATAATCAAGCATCACATCAACGATAATGGTTTATATCAACGCTTAGAATCCAGCATATGCACTCTTCATACCTTTCCCTAAGTTTTAAACTCATGCCAAGATCATTTAAAATATTCATGTGACTCTTTCTAATATCCTTGCCTCAAAAATTTACTCTAATACATTTAACATTATGACTCTCTCCTTGTGCAACTCAAAAATCAAGGTCTCTACCAATCTTTTGCAAATTATATGTCCTCACCAACAAAACATAGAGAGAAAGTAGTCCACACACTCAAATATAAGTTCAAGTATAATTTATGGACTCTTAAATCGAAAGAATTTACTCACTCTCACAAAGAAACTCTTATGCCATCCAAGTTCATATCATAGGCTTGCCCACAGTGTAGGTCTCTACTAATTTAAGCTCGCAAAGTCTAGGATCAAGTAGCACTTTATAGGTTGTAATGTAGGCTAAAGGACGGATAGAATATATTTGAGAAAATAGTGACTAACCCTCCTAAGCACTTTAATAGACTACACATCACTTTTAAGCACCTTCTTGTCATGACCACTTCATTGTCTTTCCATAAAACCATACACATTTAGGCCTTCTTCATTAAGCACATTAACATGTAGATATTTACTAGCCCGGACAAAGATATGGAGGTGTTATTCATTTTTTTTTCTATTTTTTACTCTCCTTAATTTGGTATTTTCGGCTAGTACATTTTTTTTAACACAAGTGCACCTTCCTATGGTTCCACTCAAAAGCTCCTCAATCTCTTTATTTGCTCTTCTAGCTACTTAAGTGCTTTCGGAGGTAAAGGTTCAATAAGATATGATTAAGAACAAAGGGGATCTGGCTTGTAATGTGGTTTTCAAATAAAAGGTCTATAGTCTCAAAAGGGTTGACTACAGATAATATTAGCATATATAGAAAAATTTGCTAAATGTCAATCAAAGAACACCTATATCACTTCCCAAATCTACAAGACTTAATAATCACACATGAGACAAGTTCTAGACTAGCAAGGATGGCACAAAGTACCCCAAAATCTCACCTCATACAATGCACATGGTTCACTTAGGTCGGCTCGGACCCGACTCTCAAGTTAAAGCAACTAGTCAGTCTCATAAAATTTAGGCACACTGAAATTTATCATAAGAGTCAAAAGATGAGCCTCTGTGTCAAAAGAAAGTCACACATATTTTCAAGATATGTAATTACAAAGATCATGAAGGAAGTACTTAGTGCGAATGCTCCACCCCTAAGCCCCGGTATAAAATATGTCAAAAAGCATAGATACTCAAGTTCCCCCCATTCTATTATCAGTTCAAAAAGAAGAAAAAAACGAAAAATCTTTTTTTCATTTTTTTTTTTTGTTCTTTGGACTTTAAACCCCCAAGAAAACTGTCTAGGAAGTCCATCGCTGGGAAAGTCCAAAACATTTTTGAAAATTCTACCTACAAGAAAAAAAAACTACTACTCGGTTCAAAAGTCATCTCTTGGAAAAGAAGCATGGCTTTAAGAAAAAATAAGAAGGATTATTTCTACCTAAATTTTTTTTTGATTTTTTTTTCAACACACATAAAATAACACTACTAAAATAGCATAGAAAATCACGCAAACAGTCTCTTCATCCCACACCTAGAATTGTGCATTGTCTCCAATGAATACCCATAAATATAAGAGGGTAAAATAAACTTTCTGGTAGGCCAAAGGCCGAAGCATTAGCAGCTCCTGGGGTATTCGGACTTTCCCCATACTTGGTTGTTTGTGCGGGCACCCCAGACTTAGTTCTAACCATCTCTCTAACTTTTGCTTTCTTCCAATGGCCTTGATTCCCATGCTCCTCGAGAAATCAAAAATAACACTACAGCAATAATACAATAATAAAAAAAATTAAAAATAAAAATAAAATAAAGCAATAAAGCTGGGTTGCCTCCCAACAAGCACTTGATTTAACGCGCGGCATGACGTGAATAACTTTTTTTGCCTCCACCTAGAGCTTATGAATTGAACCCCAAGTTTTGCTTCAAGCGTATAATTATGCTCCTGGGGTGGTGGAACGAATCTAACTGGCCCAAGAAAATAATGTATTATTCTGCACTTCTTGACCTTTAGATAAGGTGTTTCATCCCGACTTTCTTGCAAGAAGAATTCCAGAATGTAGGCACCTTGTTCCTCATTCCTTGAATCCTCAAATGGCTCGGATGACTCTATCCTTTTATCATCATCCAGACACAATGTGGAAAAATTCTTGGAGTGTGGACCAATGCGCTTAACTACATGAACTTTGGGACTGTCAACATCATCAACACCAATGACACTAGAGGCAACTAAATATGTATCCTCAATGTCCTTGGTTGACTCTAGTATCTCTTCTACAACATCGGCATCCTCAAATTCTAGTTTGATTTATTCTTGGTGTTCTACTATGGATCCCTCTATTAGTACCTCAATTTCTGTCTCTAATTCACATTGCTCCTGACTACTATTCATAATATTATCTTGTTGAGCATTTAAAGCCTCACCAATTGCCTCACTTGTGCCTCCAGGTTAAGAATAGTTGCCTCTTTCCTTTGGATAGTATCCCATTGCCTTTGGTTAGTATCCCCTAGCCTTTGTATTTGCAGTTGTTTCTCATTACTTCGTTCCATGAGATACTTTAACATATCTTTGATCTCCTTCAGTTCAACTTTCATGGGTTCTTTATTCCTATTAACTTCACCAGAAAAAGTGGAACCATCATAGTAAGGGGTTGGGGGATCATAAGACATATAAACAAAATCATGAAAGTGACCATCTTGACCACCACATATATCACACACATTCCACACATAATATTGAGTTGGTTCACATAACTCGCTCTCAAAAATATTTCGATAATTTGCAATTAGTGGTTTCCTCCACAATATGCATAAGGAGGATAAAAAGTAGAATTAGCAATATCAAAACTCTCATAATTCCATGATGCCATGTTTCTAAAATCAACAAGTAAAACAAAAACAAAAAAAGTCAAATACTAGAAAACAAAATAAAAATCCAAACTTGAAACCTAGAAATATGTACACCTACAGCTACACCGTTAGTTCCCCGGTAACGGCACCAAAATTTGATCCCGCCCAACTATGATTTATAAAAAGGACTAAGCGGTCGTTGCAAATATAATCTGGGTTACAAATCCGGAGTCGAATCCTACAGAGAACTAAGGCTTAGCTACAGTTGTTCAATATCGCTAGGAAACACAAGTCCGATTAGTTTCCTAATTATAAAGATTATAATATTTATTTCTATCGAATTAACTAAAGATCTAAAAACGGTAAAACTATCAATTAACAAGGATAATGATTGGAGACAAGATTAAGGAGGTCTAGAGTTATGATTTTTTCAATTGTCGGAATCATTCTCGATGCGTCTTCTATAATTTTGCCTAAGTATTCTTTATCGATCATGAGTACTTCGGGTGTTGTTATTCTCTTCTAAGAAATTACAATAATTTATTAGATGTATTCTTCCAAATTACGCTAGCTGACACCAGTGCACCGCTCACTAAGATCGCACCAAGGCTTTTTTATTCCTAATCCCACCTTTAAACCCTCCGTATTGATCCCTCATATACGTTAGGAGAGATGTTGTTCAACAACTACCTAAATATATATCATTTTCCAAGCAATACACACTAAATAGGCACAGTCAATTGATGGCCATTCAATCAACAATAACAAACACGCAGTTGAACAAGTAGCTAAATCAAACGGCTCAATTATATAACAATATAACAAGAATTTATTCTCCAAAAGATTCCATTAAAACCCTAGATAACAAATTAGCTATTCATAATAGTATGCAAAACTATAATACTAGAATTCATTACCAATAATGGAAATAGAGGAAGAAAGAGGGAAAAACGTGAAGTTGAATTCTTCTCCTTCTTGCACCTAGCATGTTCTTGCCTCCCTAAAGTCTTCTCTCCTTCCAAGTGGTGTATTCCCCTCAAAATCACGTTTTAGGATAAATCTATAGCGATTAGGATTTGTTTGGGCTGAAACTATTCTCCTAGTTCGGATCGGAAGAGTTGAACATTTCTGCCCCGGTCCCGATCTGGCGAAGTGACCCTCACTTCGCTGCGGACTTTCTTGGTTTCTTCTGCTTCGGTCCCGGTCTGGCGAAGTGACCTCGCTTCGCTGTCCGGGACTTTTCTCTTCAGCTCTTTTTCACTAATTTTTCTCTCATTTGATCCTTTTCCGCTCAAGTTTATTCCTATATATAACAAACACGTACTGAGAATATTTTCACTTAAAACCCATGTGATATCCCATAACTCACATAACAAATAATATATAAACATACTCAAAAACATGCACTTTTCATAATTTATCATTAGGTAAGAGACTTATCTCGTTCCAAAGTTTACTTTTCGGTCCCCAAATCACTCTAAAAGCCTCAAGCGATGTCGAACAATCCGAAACTAGCCAAATATTATATAAATTAATTAATATACATTAAAAAGTTCATAATTTAGCTATTAGATTAATTATCCAACCCAATTTTGAAGATTCCTAAAATTCACCCCTGGGTCCACGTGCCCAAAATTTTGTATATAAAAGTTACCTATGACCTCCCGTACTCAATATATAATCTATTCCAATTTTCACCACCAAAACCATGATCAAATCCCAATTTTTACCTAACCCTAGTTTCTTCACAAAAATCCCACTAATTTCTTATTTTTTCCATGTTAAATCTACCTTGATTCGCGTATTTAGCTAAAGAATTAAAAGGGATCACTTACCTCTTTATGTTAATGAAATTCCCCCACCAAATGCTCTCAAAATCTCCCAAGACCAAGTGTAAAATGAGGGAAAAGAAGCTAAGTCTCGGAATAAAAAGCCCTTGCACCAGTCGCAGATATCGCATTTGCGACATCTTGTTCGCAAATGCAAAAAAGACATAGCAAATACAAAGACTGGCTATCTCTGCCAAGGTCCCAATTGCTAGACCAAAAACTTCACAAATGCGAAGATGGGCAGCTCACAAAAGCAGAAAAATTGTTCACAAATGCAAACCCAAGAGTGCTTCCTAGCATCACAAATGCGAAGCCCACCTCGAAAATGCAAACAAAACCTCACATTTGCGAGACGTGAAGCACCATACCAAAAACCAGAAGAACTGAAGTTCTTCCAACACTCCGAACACGCTCGAAAATCACCTGAGCCCCCGGAGCTTCACACAAAAAATCCACACAAGTTTAAAAATATCATATGAACTCGCTCGCGTGATCAAAGCACCGAACTAACATCTAGAATCACGAATCGGATGCCAAAATGGATGAATTCAATCATAAAACTCAAGCACTTCTAGAAACACTTCCACGCATCCGATTCCAATTAAATCAACTCAGAATGGTGCCAAATTTTGCGTACAAGTCATAATCACCATACAGAACTATTCCCAGGCTCGGAATCCCAAACGGGATCGATAACACCAAAGCCTACTCCAAACAAATTTAAAGAACTTGAAAACCTTCGATGCGCCAACTTTCAACATTAAGCGCCGAAATGCTCCCGGGTCATCCGTAACCCGATCCGAACACATGCCCAAGTCCAAAATATCATACGAACCTACTAGTACCATTAAATCCAGGTTTTGAGGTCGTTTACTCAAAACATTGAATCAAGTCAAACTTGGCCATTATGGGTCACTATTAAGGAACTAAGTGTTCCGATTTCAACCCGAACCCTTCCAAACCTAAACCAACCATCCCCACAAGTCATAAAATTGTAAATTCACGTACAAGGAGTTTTTGTTAGGGGAACGAGGATCTAAAAAGCAAAACGATCAGCCGGATCATTAGATTCTCCACATCTTAAACAAATATTCATCCTCGAACGGGTCTAGAATCATAACTAGAGTGTTGAATAGGTGTGGATATCTGCTCCACATGTCCTCCTCGATTTACCAAGTTTAGTCCTCGACTGATTGACCCCTCCACTAGACCTTTACCGCAGAAATCTTCTTAGACCTCAACTGGAAAAACTATCTGTCAACAATGGCAACTGGCTCCTCCTCATAACCCATAACATAAGATATGGCTATTAATTATACAACGGGTAGAAAATTTATTCCAGTGGAAGTATAATAGTTGTAGGAGTGTCATTGATTTGACGGTTAAGAGTTCCCTATTTCTAGGCTAATTAAGTACTAATGTGACTTCTTGGAACGGGTTCATTTAGGGATTAGTACAAAGAAATTGAAGTGAACCAAATATAGATAGAATCATGCTCATGTGTGACTGTAATTAGTTCAATAATTGTATGAGATGAGCACGTACCTTGTCAGTCAGATGAACCAGCAAAGATGAACCAGGTTCATCGTATTAAATTCCTTAATTTGCCTCAATTTACAAAGATAGAGAAACATCATTAGCAACCAGAGAATCATATTAATACATCGCAAGAGAGTATGACAGTAAAGTCATGATGCTGAGCAATGATTAGACTGGTTGATTATCTATGTTAGTGTTTCTAGCCAAAAAACAAATTTCATTTTTTTTTCAAATTTTTTTTTAATCAGGTGATTTTAATCATCCCTAATTCAAGCATGTTTCTCTCAAAATGCTCCCTATTCAGTGCTTTAGTAAAGATAGCTGCAATTTGTTGATCAGTAGCACAAAGTTCAATTGAGATCATTCCTTTTTCATAGTTATCCCTCAGAAAGTGGTGCCTAACATCTATGTGCTTAGTTCTCTTATGATGAACCGGGTTCTTCGTCATGCTAATGGCACTAGTGTTATCATAGAAAACAGGAATGCATCCCACATCTATACCAAACTCCATGAGTTGTTGCTTGATCCATAGCAACCGAGCACAGTAGGAGGCTGCAGCCACATATTCAGCCTCAGCAGTAGACAAGGCTACTGGATTTTGTTTCTTGGTAGCCCAAGACACAAGGCATGAACCCAGAAAGTGAGCCATACCTGAAGTACTTTTCCTATCAACCAGGAAACCTGCATAATCAGCATCAGCATATCCTACAAGGTCGAAATTACTACCTTTAGGATACCAAAGGCAAAAATCAGTGGTGCCTTTCAAATATCTCAAAATTCTCTTCACTACAGTGAGATGGGACTCCTTTGGATTTGCCTGAAAACTAGCACACAGTCCCACACTGAACACAATATCAGGTCTGCTAGCAGTGAGATATAATAGAGACCCAATCATCCCACTGTATAGCTTCTGATCAACGGATGAACCAGGTTCATCCACATCCAGTTTTGTAGATGTGGCTATTGGAGTGTCTATTTCCTTTGAGTATCCCATTTTAAACTTCTTGAGCAATTCTTTCACATACTTTTGTTGGTGGATACTTGTACGATTTGAATTTTGCTTGATTTTCAAGCCTAAGAAGAAGTTTAGCTCACCCATCATACTCATCTCAAACTCATTCCCCATTATCATAGAAATTCCTTGCTCAATTTTTCAGAAGTCGCCCCAAATATAATATCATCCACATATATTTGCACAACCAGGAGATCCTTACCCTTTTCCCTTAAGAACAAGGTACTGTCAATTTTTCCTTGTTTGTACCCATGTTCTAGCAGGAATTTTGATAATCGTTCGTACCATGCTCTTGGTGCTTGTTTGAGACCATACAGAGCCTTGTCGAGTTTGTATACGTGGTCAGGTGACTCCTTGCTTTCAAAACCTGGAGGCTGCTTGACAAATACATCTTCCTTCAGATAGCCATTGAGAAAGGCACTCTTAACATCCATCTGATGAAGAGTGAATTCCATGTGTGCAGCAAATGATATAATAAGTCTGATTGCCTCCAGTCTTGCCACAGGGGAAATGGTCTCATCATAGTCAATTTCTTCTTCTTGACTATACCCTTGAACAACTAGCCTTTCCTTATTCCTTGTAATAGTTCCATCCTCATCGAGCTTGTTCCTGAAGACCCACTTGGTGCTAATCACTAACCTGTCTAGNAAACTGATTCAGCTCTTCTTGCATGGCATTTACCCAATCAGCATCTTGTAGGGCTTCCCCAATGTTCTTTGGTTCGATCATGAATAGAAAGGCATCAAACGCACACAGATTTTTCAAGGATGATCTTGTTTTGATTCCGGATGACAAATTTGTTATGATTTTATCAAGAGGGTGAGAACTCTGATATCTGTGTGGTTTGAGTACCAGTTGTTCATTCCTAGACAATTCCATGGTGTCTTGTTGCTGTGGAGCAGGATCAGGGCCAGGTTGCATATGTTGAATTCCCCCTGTCATGTTGCTTGGGGTAGTTGAACCTGGTCCATCACCTGTTCCACCTTCCATGTTTGCTTCAATGTGATCGCTGCTTCTCACCAGTCCAAGCTCCTCATCTTCTGGTTCCTATCTCTCAGCAAGAGTGTTAGTTTCATCAAAGACAATATGTACACTTTCTTCTACATACATAGTTCTTTTATTATATACTTTATAAGCTTTGCTATGAGATGAATATCCCAAGAATACTCCCTCATCACTTCTAGGGTCAAATTTACCTAGGGAATCTTTGCCATTATTATGCACAAAACACTTGCATCCAAAATCCCTAAAGTGGGATATGTTGGGCTTTCTCCCTTTAAGTAATTCATAGGGAGTTTTCTTTACCAGAGGTCTGGTCATGCATCTATTGATTATGTAAGAAGCAGTTTTTATTACTTCAGCCCCGAAACTGTGAGGTAGTTTGCTAGATAGAAGCATGGTTCTTGCCATGTCTTCAAGAGTTGTATTTTTCCTTTCAACAACCCCATTTTGATGTGGGGTTCTAGGAGCAGAAAATTTATGATTAACACCATGTTTATCACAGAACTCAACAAATTTAGCATTCTCAAATTCAGTACCATGGTCAGATCTTATTGATGCTAGTTGATGTCCTAATTGATTTTGAGTTTTCTTGACAAATGAGGTGAACATATCAAATGCTTCATCCTTAGATGCCAGGAATAAGGTCCAAGTGAACCTTGAATAATCATCAACTAGCACCATCACATATCTCTTACCACCTCTACTCAGAGTTCTCATAGGACCACATAGATCCATATGAACCAGTTCCAACGTCCTGGTGGTACTGACTATTTTCTTACTTTTGAAAGAGGGCCTTACTTGCTTCCCCCTGGCACATGCCTCACAAACTTTTTCCTCCTTGAACTTAATGTTAGGAAGTTCAGAAGTGTGGACAAGTCTATGACAG
>ML395155.1:78410-125901 GCA_005239525.1 Nicotiana knightiana | reverse complement strand
TTTCCAAAGGAGACATTTCCTCCTTTGAGACTTTCAAGTGAAAGGAACTGTTCCATGTTCCCAGTCATATTCTTTGAGAAGCCACTATCCAAATACCAAATTTGGTTGCCTCCTATCACTTGAACCTACAAAAGAATCGGGGGTTAGTTTTAAGAACCCAAACTAGTTTGGGTCCTTTTCTATGAGAGAATAGATGAATCAATTTTTTTCTGGCCCAATTTGGTAGCCCGTTTTTCCTTTTTACAAACCTCTCATTTTACCGACTGGCCTGCTCTTTTGCAGTACACTCATATTTGTAGTGCCCAGTCTTACCACAATGGGTGCCGATTTTATTCTCAGGGAGAGTGAGATTCTTGCTTTTGGGATCCTACTTGGGCAATTGACTTCCAAAGCCAATCCCTCTCATGTTGCTACTATGATTCTCTTGAAGCCATATCAGGGCATCAGAGGATTTATTCCATTTACAAGTTCGATCTTATTCATGTTTGACTTTGCCAAGTTCTTCATTAAGAGTTCTTATCTGTCCATCCTTAGCATACATCTTATTTTTTAGTTTTCCCACGTTTTCTTCTAACATGATATGAGAATAATAAACAACCTTTTTACTGGATCCTAGCTTTAGCTTTAAGTTTTCAGATTTTAGTTCTAGAATCTCAGTTTTAAGTGGATGAACTGGTTCAACAAGTCAGTATTTTTCTTTACAGATTCACTGACTCTGATTTCCAGGTTCATGCACTTTGCTTTTAGCATTGCACATTATTTAGATAGTTGATCCTTCTCTTTGGTTGTTTCCTCAGAATCATCTATGAAATCAAGTAGCAACTCGGAGAGTTTTTCCTTAGATAGGAACTTTACTTTGTTTTTAAGATGGGAGATACTTACCTCTGGTTCTTCAGGTGATTACTCATCAGATTCTCCAATTGCCACGAGCGCCTGATCTTCAGTCTCCCCATCTTCTGGTTTCTCATATGAACTTTCCCCCCAAGCAGCAACCCTAGCCTTTATTGTGGTTTTCTTGGGTTGGACCTGTTCCTTCTTCCTATTCCTTCTTTCATATCTCTCCTTTTTCCATTCTACTTCCCACTGAGGACAGTTTTTGATGAGATGGTCAGTCTTACCATATTTATAGCATCCCTCGTTGGTTGGCCTTTCTGGAGATTTTGCTTTGTTGTAGTTTCCTCCTCTAGAGATGCCCCTCTTCCTCGTGAGAAAGTTTCTAAATTATTTGGTGATCATGGCCATCTCATCATCCTCCATATCTGCTCTCTCAGTGATTCTTAGTGCTAGACTCCTCTCCTTCTTTGGACCATCCATCTTGATTGTCTGCCTTCTCAGTTCATCCAATCTCAGAGTTGCCATATTTTTGGATTCCTGGATAGCAGTGATTTTGCTTTCCCAGGAAATAGGCAAGACCCTTGTTAGGATCTTCTCAACCCTGTCCTCTTCAAGAATGACTCTTCCAAGAGACTTCAGTTCATTAGTCAAGGTTGTGAACCTTGTGTACATCTCTTGGATAGTCTCTCCTTCTTTCATAGTGAAGTTTTCATACTGAGAGTATAGTAGAGTACCTCTTGACCTTTTTACCTGAGGTGTTCCTTCATGGGCTACTTGCAAGGTATCCCAGATCTCTTTGGCAGTGGTGCAGCTTTGGATTCTGCTGTACTCGTCTGGACCTAGTCCACACACTAGCCATTTTTTGGCCTTTGCATTCTTCTCCCATTTCTTCAGATCCTCAGCAGTGCAATCAGCTCTAGTCTTTGGTACATCTATACCTTCAGCAGTCTTCATCATGGTAGCTATAGGACCATCAGTGACTATGTCCCAGAGTTCATAGTCTTCTCCAATCAGGTGGTCCTTCATCCTATTTTTCCACCAAGAGTAATATTGGCCATTGAAGAGTGGTGGCCTTGCAGTTGATTGACCCTCCCAATTTCCAGGTGGTGCACTCATCTTGATCTTCTCCAAGGTGTTAGCCTTTCATAGATAACCTTCTCTGATACCAATTGATGTTTTAGACGTTAATACCACACAAGAAGATAGGTTACTTTGTGTGGTACCCAATTTTTGAGTGCTGTCTCAATAGAAGAACCTGGTTCTTCTTGGTGTTCCAACTACTACTGTTGCGGAATAACAAAAGCAGTAAAGTAAAAACACAGAGATTTTTAGGTGGAAAACACCTGGCTCAAAAGGTGAAACTCCTCAGTAGGATTTTCTCAAACTCTTCACTAAAAAACTCTGAGCCAAATGGACTTACAAAATAAACTCTTTTGTAATCCTAGGACTAACTCTAATCCCTTTGTAGTAACTATCCCCTATCTAATTTCTAAAAGCTTAAAGTTAACTCTAACTTGAACAATGCGTACCTATTACAATTGCTTCTATGAAAGCTGAAAAGATACAATATTAAAACTCCTACTACAACCAACTAGACTCAATGATAAACAGATAGAACTGGTTCTTCTAGCTGGTCTGTAACCTTTGTGTCGCACAATAATTCTTCTCGCAAAATATCTGGGAATTTTGCTTTCAGCTCTTTATTAACTTCTGCACTTGTGCGTTCTTCATTCAAGAAAGAATACTTCAATTATTTATAAAGTCAGTTGAGTTCTGGTCCGACTCTACCTGGGAGAACAAGTTCTTATCAAACTCAACTTCCTTCCTTCGTTTATGTCCTTGCTGAATTCAACTTCTATTCTTTCATCAATTTGCAACCTTTTCGCATTAGAAGATACTCTTATTTTTCATTGATACTTCACAATCGCATTCATATCCTATGCATATAAGGTTTGTGTGCCAACTCGCCCGGTCAAGTATGTGTGCTCTGATGGACCTGGTTCAACTGGACAGACATTTGTCAATCTTCAAAACTATGCAGTGAATTGGGTCAATAGCTTCCATTTCCACTCAGGTATAACCATCTACTAAAGTAAGTCGCCTGGCTTATGGTGCCCACACTTAACCTTATAGAAATTTAGGCATCTTGTTACATACTCAACTATGTCCTTATTCATCCGAGCCACCAATAATGTTTCCTCAGGTTACGATACATCTTCGTAGCACCTGGATGAATAGAATATCGAGAACTGTATGCCTCCTCTAGAATTTTCTCCTTCAATCCATCAACATTAGGAACACATAGACGACCCTGGAGTCGCAGAACACCATCATCAGCGATAATAATCTCATTGGAACCAACCTGTAGTACTGGCTCCCTAAGAACCAGTAAGTGTGGATCGTCGTACTGACGAGCCTTAATCCTCTCAAATAATGAAGACTGAGCAACGACGCATGCAAGAAATCGACTAGGCTCTAAAATATCCAACCTCACAAGTCTATTAGCCAAGGACTGAATGTCCAAAGCTAATGTTTTCTCTTCTGCTAAAATGAAGGCCAAACTACTCATACTCTCGACCTTTCTGCTCAAGGCATCTGCAACCATATTCGCCTTGCCCAGAAGATAAATGATGGTAATATCATAGTCCTTTAGTTACTCAAGCCACATGCGCTGTCTCAAATTGAGATCCCTCTGCTTGAACAAATGATGCAAGTTGCGATGATCGATGTAAACCTCACAGGTCACCCCATAAAGATAATGCCTCTAGATCTTGAGAGCATGAACTATCGGGCAAACTCCAAGTCATGTACGGGGTAATTCTTCTCGTAGGGCTTCATCTAACATGAAGCATATGCAATAACTTGCCCCTCCTGCATATATACACAATCTAGGCCAACGCGTGAAGCATCACAGTACACAGTATACATCCCTAAACCAGAAGACAACACTAACACTGTTGTGGTAGTCAATGCAGTCTTGAGCTTACAAAAGCTTGCTTCAATATCATCGAACCATTGAAAGGGAGCACCCTTCTGGGTCAATATAGACAAAGGTGATCCAATAGATGAGAAGCCCTCCACAAACAGGCGATAATAACCTGTTAATCCCAAGAAACTCCTGATCTCAGTCGTTGTGGTAGGACGAGGCCAGCTCTGGACTGCCTAGATCTTCCTGGGATCTACCTTAATACCCTCGCCTGATAAAACATGCCCCAAGAATGCCACAGAGTCTAACTAGAACTCGCATGGAGAAATAACACGTAGCTTTTGTTTTCGCAAGGTCTGAAGCACAACTCTCAAATGCTAATTGTGCTCCTTCATGCTACGCGAGTAGATCAACATGCCATCAATAAAGACAACGAAAAATGAGTCAATATATGCCCTAACACTCGGTTTATCAAATCCATAGACGTGTCGGGGCCTTGGTCAAGCCGTAGGACATCACTAGATACTCATAGTGGCCATATCTAGTCCAGAAAGTCGTCTTCGGAACATCCGAAGAATGAATCTCGAGTTGATGATACCCCGATCTCAAGTCGATCTTAGAGAACACCCTGGCACCCTGCAACCAAATCATCAATAGGTTACAAAGGGTACTTGTTCTTAATGGTAACTTTGTTCAACTGGAGGTAACCAATGCACATCCGCATAGTCCCATCCTTCTTATTCACGAACAACACTGGTGCACCCCAAGACGACACACTCGGTCTGACGAACCCCTTTTCTAGAAACTCGTCAAGATATTATTTCAACTCTTTCAAATTTTTCGGAGCCATGCGTTACGGTGGAATAGAGATAGGTTGGGTACCAGGAGCCAAATCAATATTGAAATTGATATCACGATCTGGCAGTAATCATAGACTGATAAAACTGTTGTACTGCCTTTTCCCGAAGCCTGGGGTAAAATATCCTCATATGTCAATCTCCCCGCACTCAAAGCAACCCCTCGGTGCGGAAGATGACTAACCCCAAGTCAGACTCCGGGAACCTGAACTCCCAATGGAAGAACCCTTAATAGCCGATGAACGGTAGGAGCTCTTTGGAATGGCACTGAATCAGGGTCGTACTAGATTACCCCGAGAAGATGACGGTACTGGATATGTGGGCCTGCTAGACTGGCCCCTCACAAACAGACCTCTGCCCCCAGAAGGAGAAATATTGAACCCTCCAAAATATCAAGACCTCTTGTTCCTCGGTGTTTGCTCTCGGCCCTGGTGACGAATACCCTCGATCCTCCGAGTTATCTCCACAACTTGCTCGTAAGGAGTCCCCATATCAATATCTCAGGCTATAGTGACCTGGATACCATAGTGCAAGCCTACAATAAACTTCCGCACTCTCTGTGCATCAGTGGAGAGTATCATAAGTGAAAGGATAGACAAATTAGAGAATCTCGCCTCATAGTCGGTCACAGACATCTATCCCTACTGGAGCCGCTCGAAATGACCCCATAACTCTTCCCTTTGAGAGGGTGGGATATATCTCTCCAAAAAGAGACGTGTGAACTAGTCCCAAGTCAAGGGAGGAGAACCTGTTGGTCTACTGAGAAGATAGGTCTGTCACCATCAACGGGCCTTACCCTCCAGCTGGAAGGTGGTAAAGTCCACCCCGTGGGACTCCAATACTCTTATATTGTGCACTATCTCCTTGCAACGATCAATAAAGTCATGTGGGTCCTTATGTTGCTCACCGCCAAAGGAAGGAGGATGTAGCATGTTCCATCTATCCAATAGCTTCTGTGGCTCGTTGGTCGCGGCTGGTCTGGGTTCTGGTATAGCCGTTGTAACTAGCTGAGCCCCGATCACGGGTAGTGCCCTGGGGTTTGATATACGGCAGCAGCATACCCTGGTGCCTGAGCGGTAGGGGTCTATGATTTGCCTCCCGCCTGAGATTTGGCTGGGTCCGCTGGAAATAAACCAACATGCATCATAGAGTCCATGAACCGCAGCATACGGCCGATGGCCTCCTGGAATCCTGGTGCGGACATGAAATCTGTTGGGGCCGGCTCAGCTGCAAGTACCTGGACCTACTCCTCAATAACAGGATCCTCCACTGGATCCACTAGTGGCACAACTGGATCAACTCTAGGACACCCTCATCCTCTAGTAGGAGCTGGATCCTTCCTTCGGCATCTGCCTCGGCCTCTAGCAACAAGGGGAGAAGCTCCTCCATGATTGGGTACACCTGTCGCGCGCGTTCTAACCATTTGTGAGAGAATAAGAGAAAATACTTAGCACAACATCAACTGCACGATAGGAGATGAAGAAAGAGAAGTTTTCTAACACCCTATAGTCTCTCGAAGATAAGTACGGACGTCTCCTTACCGATCCGCAAGATTCTATCAGGCATGCTCATGACTTGTGAGAACTACGTGAACCTAGTGCTGTGATACCAAGGTGTCACGACCCACCCTATAGGCCGTAATGGCGCCCAACGTCGCCTCTATGCAAGCCAACAGTGAACTAGTCTTGTATTTGTTCTTTTTAATAATTTCAAAGTATTTGATTTTATTTATTAAGAGAATTATTAGTAGGAATTTATAGAAAAGTAAAGCATAATCTAATGGAAAAGTAAATATTGTGAATTTAATACTCAAACCATAAAGTGTCTACTAGAATATTCCCTAAATCCGGTGTCACAAGTGTATGAGCAACTAGTAGAATATGCATAATTACCTATACTACTGTCTGGAATAAGACAGGTAGAAAATAAATACAAAAGAGAGAATGCGGTTACTGCAAAACGGACACATAGAGCAGCTCACCACTATGGTATGTGCCTGAATGACCGTCAGATGCACCTGCCTCAGATCCTGCACAGTTAATGCAGAAGTGTAGCGTGAGTACATAAACAACATGTACCCAGTGAATATCTAGTCTAACCTCGAAGAAGTAGTAACGAGGGGTCGACATCGACACTTACTATGGGCTAATAAATAAAGTACAGTAATTCTAAATAGGCATGAAATACATCAATAATAATAACACAATAATGAATAGTAAATAAGCGATTCTTTAATGAGATGTCAATTTTAACCAATTAACACATACTAACTTCAACAAATACGAACCAACGAGTAAATTATAAAGTCTCAAGTCATGTAAGTAATATCAAGTGTAATCGGACTCCGAGCATCAACATGCACGATTTATGCCAAGGTTGTACGACCCAATCCAGAATAATGTGTACACTGCCGAGAGTCGATCGACACGAACCATAGATGAATCTATTATACTGCCGAGGCATCCAGCCTGCTCCACAAGAAGAGAGATTACTCTACGAACTCCGATTTAACGGCTACTACAAGACTAATACACAAGGAGGCACAATTTCGACCAACGTAACCCGCCAAAACTCAAAGTAAATGAAGTTCGATCTTTATGAATCCTTTATCAAGTTTTAATATAATTTAAGCACTTAAATTTACAAGTGGATTGCAAATAATACAAATATTACATGATAGAGTCCAAAAACTACACCGGACATAAGCATGATTTGTAACTACGCATGGACTCTCGTCACTTAGTGTGTACATAGCAGCACCCACAATTAACAAAAGATAGTAATTTAAAACACCTACGAGGTAAATTTCATCTTACAAGGTTAGGCAAGAGACTTACCTCGTTCCATACTCTAAAAGCCGCAGGTCTTTGCCGAACAATCCGAAACTAGCAAAATATTATATAAATTAATCAATATATACTCAAAAGTTCATAAATTATATATAAGAGTAACTATCCAACCCAATTTAGAAGATTCCTAAAATTCACCCCAGGCCCACGTACCCGAATTTCGAATATTTTTTAATATAAAAGTTACCCATGACCTTCCGAACTTAAATATATAATTTATTCCAATTTCCGCCATCAAAACCATGATTAGATCCCATTTTTTTACCTAACCCTAGTTTCTTCACGAAAATACCACTAATTTCACAATTTTTCCATGTTAAATCTACCTATGATTCGCGTATTTAGCTAAAGAATTGATAGGTATCACTTACATGTTGATGTTGATGAAATTCCCCCATCAAATGCTCTCAAAATCACCCAAGACCATGTGTAAAATGAGGAAAAAGAAGCTAAGTTCCTTATTAAAAAGCCCATGCACCAGTCGCGGATATTGTATTTGCAACATCTTGTTCGCAAATGCGAAAAAGGTATCACAAATGCGAAGACTGGCTATCTCTGCCAAGGTCGCAATTGCTAGACCAAAATTTCACAAATGCGAAGATGGGCAGCTCACAAAAGTGGCAAAATTATTCGCAAATGCGAACCCAGCAGTGCCTTCCCAACATCACAAATGTGAAACCCAACTCGCAAATGCGAACAAAACCTCACATTTGCAAGACCTGAAGCACCAGACCAAAAACCAGAAAAATTGAAGTGTTTCCAACACTCTGAACGCGCTTGAAACTCACTTGAGTCTTCGGGGCTCCACACCAAACATCCACAAACGTCTAAAAATATTATACGAATTCGCTCACCCAATCAAAATACCCAAATAACATCTAGATTCACAAATCGGATGCCAAAACGCATGAATTCAATCATGACACTCAAGAACTTCTAGAAACACTTTCGCGCGTTTGATTACTATTAAATCAACTCAGAATGACGCCAAATTTTGCGTACAAGTCATAAATCACCATACGGAACTATTCCTAGGCTCGGAATCCCAAACAGACCTTGATAACACCAAAGCCTACTCCAAACCAAACTTAAAGAACTTGAAAACCTTCAATGTGTCAACTTTCATCATTAAGCATCGAAATGCTCCCGGGTCATCTGAAACCCAATCCGAACACACGCACAAGTCCAAAATTATCATACGAACCTATTGAAACCGTCAAATCCCAGTTCTGAGGTCGTTTACTCAAAACGTTAAATCAAGTCAAACTTGGCTATTATGGGCCACTATTAAGGAACTAAGTGTTCCAATTTTAACCCGAACCCTTCCAAACGCGAACCAACTATCCCCTCAAGTCATAAAATAGTAAATACACGTACGGAAAGTATTAATTAGGGGAACGGAAATCTAAAAAATAAAATGACCAGCCGGATCGTTACACATATAAAATGAAAGATAATATAGAGGCAATAGCAACCTACCTAAAGATCCATGGAACCATGTCTCTGTAATTTGTAAAACTAAATAAATAAAAGTAAATTATGTGACATCATACGCGAGTGAATTTCTAACTTTTGGAAAAATAATACTGTACAGTCACTGTAAAAATAATAGTCAAAAAAATGTATAAAATTTGTATATATACATTCTGCATGTTATATACAAAATTATACAAATTTATACATTTTTCGGCTACCAGATGTAAATTGTTTCTGGTACGGGGTAAAAGTGATTATACCCCTAATCGTTTTGCGAGTCCATTACTCACATGGTCACTCAACTATTCGAAATTATCTACCAAAGTCATCTTTCTTTCGTTTGTAACAATAAAGTCACTTGACTATGCCTATAGCTTTCAGAAGGTCTCTCAATTAGATTTCTTAAATTTTGGATCGCCTAATATCTATTTTACCCTCTAAATTATCAACGTTTATCTTCTTTTTATTTTTTTAGCTTTTTGATATAATAATTTTTTTCTCTTTTTTATTTTATATTATGGACTTATCTTAGAAAATAAATTTTATTTATAGATTAAAAAAATAAAAATAGTAGTTAAGCATATATAATGTTGGAATAATAAAATATTTGAGCATAGTGGAAATTTAATTAGAACAATTTCGTAATAATAATTTTAATATTAAACAAAAAAATCAAAAAATTATTTACACAATTGAGACTAAAAGAAAATAAAAGTTTTAAAATATATATTCCATGCACGTACTATAGAAAATAATTATTTAAAGTAAAGGTATTTTTGTAATATACGTTATATATTCTTGAATATTATGCTTAATTATATTATTATTTTGATATTATATATGCTAGAAAATATTTTTTTTTACTTTTAAATAATATTTTTGTTCTATAGGTAAGTCCATAATATTGATTAAAAATAAAAAAATCATAATATTAAAAAAGCAACAAAAAAAAACTAAAGATAAAAGTTGAAATTTAGAAGGTAAAATAGGTATTTGGCGATCAAAAGTTTGATAAAAATCTAGTTGAATAACCTTCTGAGTGCTATAGACATAATTAAGTGACTTTATTGTTAAAAACGAAAAAAAATAATTTTTGTAGATAATTTCGGATATTTGAGACCTTTTGGTCCATTCTTTCTTTTTGTTTTGCATTGTACTACAGAAGACACATTTGGCGTTTATATGCACGCATGTCCTTTTTCTGTTCATGAGGCCTATAATTTATAAGACAATCTCAATAACATGAAAAATTATTATTGATGGTCATTACGCGTTATAAGTAGTAGTAATAACAAGCTGGATATACTAATGAATAATGATGGTTTGTCCATTATTGATTGATTGTATAATTATCCTTCATTATGGCTATAGGCCGGCCTTCGAAATATATGTTTGCTTTTCACCAAATTTTCAACTTAATGAATTGCTAACTATGTAATTGATAATAAGATTTTGTCTGAAATTGTATAGTGTCAATAAATTAAAGTGTTATTATACATTCCTTCTACTATACGTATTGATTGTTTGCAAATTATAGTGCTAATTAATGACCTTCTTCGCTTATGCTATAGTAGTTTGCTCAAGTGATGACTAATCTTTCGATGGCAGTCGATCGATCGCAAAGAGATTTGTAAAATAATTAATTAATTAATCATAAAGTTACATCCATGCATGAAATTAATAAATATGCTATTATAGCATTAATTGCCGCTTTGAAGAATGGGGATTGAATTTCTTTGACAAAATATACAATTAACTACTTTCTAGTTTCTACAATATTTTTGGATAATTTTATACGGAGAGACAAAATATGTAATTGTAGAAGACACGAAAAGACTATTTGAATGTGCTTGTGCTTTCACATTTGAAAATCAAAGATCATGCGAGGTATGATAGATAATATCATAAGTAGGGGCGTACAAATCGAATCGAAAAACCGTACAAAACCGAAAAGTCAAATCAAATCGATTAAAAAGTTTGACTCGGTTTGATTTGATTTGGTTTAGTATTGAGTAAAAAAACTTGAACCAACCCGACATATATATACATAATTTTTATATATACTTTTATATAGAATTTTCTTTAAAAAATGTCTACAAATAGTTAGGATTCTCTTGCGAGATATAAATTTTAATAGAATATGAAGTGCTCCATATTTATTGACCTTAAATAATGAGTTGCATGATTACTTTCTTATCAAGTGTTACTGCAATGCGTCTATCTCTTTGTTCTTCCATATTCATATCATATGTTAAGATTTATTAAATTCTTATATCTTTCTCGAATGTGAAGTCATTATTAATATTTAGGTATCATATTGATTTTTATGTTTAATTACTAAATTCGATTAACCTGAAAGTGTACATCAACGAAAAATTATTGTCAGGCGACTAAAGAAATAATTATTATGTGTTACTAATAGAATTCTCCCATAAGAATATCTTATCGATAATATGTTTGTCAATTTTTTTATATTTTCACTAAACATATATTTACTTATCAAATATATAGCAAAGTAAGTTGAAATAATATTTAAGTAAAAAAAACCCGAAAAAAACCCGACAAAATTGAACCAATCCAAACCGATATAGTTGGGTAGAAATAGTGTGGGGTAGCCACTATTTAAGGTGGTATTTATTTTTTATCCAGCAATTCTAATGTTGAGCAAAAAAAGCCACTACTTTATTAAAATTAATATGATAAGACATTTTTATCCTTTCTTCCATTACATTTTTACTCTATCAAATCTGGGTATACAAGTAATGGAGATAACGTCTAGCCACTATTTAATTTCTTTCCTCCATACTCACCAGTTATGCATATTGGAATAGTGCTCCAGACGTGGTCTACTGTTTTTAATTTTGTCATTACTCTCATTTAGAGAGAAAGATGTTAAATTTTTATTTGGGTTCCAAATTAAAAAGTCGGGTGTTTGGGTTAATGTAACAGAAAGATGTTATTGGGTTACACAAAATGCATAACAGAAGACATAAAAGAGTCATGATTTTGGTAGGTACTTTGAGAAACTCTTGAATAAGCACTATGATTGTTCAAAGATTAACGTGCTAGTTTTGTTACTAATTAAAAGTTAAGGATAATAGGTCCTTAACTTTGAATTTCAAGTTCAAAAGTTAAGGACACTTGGTCCTTAACTTTGAGTTACAAGTTAAAAAGTTAAGGACACTTGGTCCTGAACTTCAAGTTTCAAGTTCAAAAGTTAAGGACGTTTGGTCCTTAACTTTGAGTTTCAAGTTCAAAAGTTAAGGACACTTGGTCCTGAACTTTGACTTACAAGTTCAAAAGTTAAGGACTAAGGTTAAGGACACTTGGTCCTTAACTTTGAATTCCAAGTTCAAAAGTTAAGGACACTTAGTCATGAACTTAGACTTACAAGTTCAAAAGTTAAGGACACTTGGTGCTGAACTTAGACTAACAAGTTCAAAAGTCAAGGAAAAGCAGTCATTAACTTACAGTTACAAGATCAAAAGTTAAGGACAATAGGTCCTTAACTTTGACTTACAAGTTCAAAAGTTAAGGACGTTTGGTCCTGAAGTTTGAGTTCCAAGTTCAAAAGTTAAGGACATGTAGTCCTGAAGTTATGTTCAAAAGTTAAGGACATGTAGTCCTAAAGTCCTGAACTTAGAGTTCCAAGTTCAAAAGTTAAGAACATGTAATCCTGAAGCTCTCAAGTTAAGTTCAAAAGTTAAGGACATGAGTAGAAGGGTATTTTCATTCGGGCAGTTAAAGTTTATTAAAGCAATGACTAAAGATTAAAGACATTTTAAACAGTGATTTATAAGTAAATATATGTGTTATTAGTGGCTAACCGTGTACTTCCCCTGTAGTTGGAAATACATGAAGAGCGCACGTGAATTCATATATTAACATAAAGGATACTAAGTCAATATATTATATGACTTAACAATGGACGGATCTAAGCATTACGGCATTAGGTGCATTTCATATCTGAAATTTAAATAACATTTAGATTAAAGTGATATAATCATGATCAGGTCCATTTATTTAATGCAAATAAAATTCATCGACTCAATTTTAGTGGATCTTTTACGATTTACCATATTGCCTTTATCTTCGAACTCTCACTTTTTATATATACATATTTGTACATATTCAAAATGTTTAAATACTGTAATTCAGAGACTCTAATATTATCATTACGAATTACATACTCCTAGAAAGTACTATCATCATTCTACTTCTTTTTCTTTTTTTTTTTAAAAAAAAGGACCCCATACCTTGGACAAAGTATCGTTAATTTACAAAGCACAAAAATAAGACCATGAACAAAAGAATATCTTAATTAATTCCTATATATATATATATATATTAGTAGTGCAGTAGCCGTATATATTGTATCTTTATATGAATTCACGTGCGCTCTTCAATGAGTATTTTGTCGGTCAATTTTTTACTTTTTGCCCAAAATCCAAAAACAAATTAAAAAGAGTTTTGCCCTTTAATTATCGTCCTACTAAGCACTAGTAGTAGTAGTATTAATAAAAATTTATTGGACAAAGCCATCTTTTAAATTGTCTACTTTTTCTTCCATTATATTCTTCAACTCAACCAAATTCCACATTTTCCTCTCTCTCTCTCTCTCTCTCTCTAATGGAGTTAGCTTTAAGCTTAGGAGGGGATACCCAAAAAACATTTTCTTTTCTTGAAAAATCTACTAATAATTCTTCGTCACATGAGGATATAAGATTCTGCATGGATTTAGGAAAGAGCAATAATAATAATATTTATGAAGATGAAAATAATGGAGGAAGAAAAATATTGAATCTTGATCAAATTATGTCTTCACAGATTCCAAATAGTAACTCCTTCACCCTATTGATTATTGTTTCTCTTTTTCTTTTCTGATAATCTTGAATCTGAAAATATATTATTATTATTATTATTATTTTGTTTCAGTAGCAGGTGAACCGGGTTTAAGGAATGGAACGGAAAGGAGGGTGTTGGACATGAACCGGCGGCCAATAATGGTGGCAGAAGAAAACAGCAAGAACGTAGTATCAAGTTTTCAGATGGAATTATCATCAATATACAGAAATGGAAATAGCACATCATTATTAGGAAAGAGAGATTCTTCTAATTCTGGAGGAGTTAGTGATGAAGAAGATGAAAACAATGGTTTATTAGCCAGAAAAAAACTGAGACTTACCAAACAGCAATCTGCTTTTCTTGAACAAAGTTTCAATCAACATAACACTCTCAACCCTGTAAGTCAATCAATCAAATCTTCTCTTTGCTTTGGCTTCATCAAAATGGAAAGAAATCTTTTTCAATTACATTAACAAAAGATTGATGTTTCATGTTTTATATGGCATTATTACTATGTGGAGAATCAAATTAAAGGTATTCTTCTTACCATAATATTTGTTAAAGAAATTTAAATTTTTAATATTATATATTTATGTAGTCTTTAAATATGGAAAGGAGGGAGTATTATTTTTACCGAGTATTTATTTAGTTTTTTATTAATTATATATTTCTTTTATTCTAATTTGTGAAAGAATATACAGTACTGATATTGTTCTCAATAGGAAAATAATTTTAATATTTTGCAGAAACAGAAGCTTGTTCTGGCAAAGCAATTAAAACTTCGTCCTAGACAAGTAGAAGTTTGGTTCCAAAACAGAAGAGCAAGGTAAGCATTTAATTTCATATACTATATATCAAACAAAAAAGTAAAATTTTCTTGTTAATATTAGAAGTAAATTGTCTACTAATAATTGCTGTATAAATTCAATAATGGCAGGACAAAATTGAAGCAGACAGAATTAGATTGTGAATATTTAAAAAGATGTTGTGAGTCACTAAAAGAAGAGAATAAGAGGCTGCAAAAAGAGCTACAAGAATTAAGAGCTTTGAAATCTTCTCAACCTTTCTACATGCAACTTCCTGCCACCACTCTCACTATGTGTCCGTCTTGTGAGCGCGTTGCCACAACCGCCGCGGCTGTCCCTACAGCCGCGACTACTGCCACGGCCGTGGCCACGGCCACAGCCACAAACACGACGCTTTCTTTGGCAAAGCCCAATCTCTTCCCATTTCCACCTGCACAAGTCCATGCTTCTCAGGCTGCTTCATAGTTAGTTTTGTACATAATTCGGATTTTGACATAGGTGATTCTTGGTTGTGATTTGCCACTAATCGTTCCTTTTTTATTTTCTTTAATTAATTATACTCTACTCTTTATTGTGATCTTTGAACTAAGGATGAAGTTTGACAAAGTGTAGTTTGACTAGGAATTTAGATTATAATGAAAAAGACATGTTGTATTGCTTAATATATAATTTTTTGGAGAAGTTGTGGAGAAAAGAAGTTACATTTGCATTAGTATTTTTTTTTTTCCATATTGTTAATTAGTCCAAACTATCATATAGGTTTTGGTTAAGCTATGTGTGCCATTTTCTTGCAAAGATATAATTTGTGATCATTCTTTTGGCACATGATCTACTATAGGTACTGTTTGAAAATTGAAATTTGAATTAAATTACTAATATCTTTAGTTGTAGAATTTATTCAGCATTTTATTCTACAATGTCAAACAGGTGCAACATTACTATTGAAATTAAAGGACATGTTAAACGGCATTTCACAATGATGTTAAAATCACATCTGATTCGCTTTGTTTACTCAAAAATAATATAGTAAATCAGAAAATCAAATGACTATTTGATCATATAAATCTGAAAAACCAATGAAGATAAACATGATCTAAACTACTTATTTTCTCAATTAGTTGATAGATGTAATTAGCTCTTTCAACGTTCTATTTCGTTAGTGATCAATAATCGGGAAAACATTGTTACGATATAGTGGATATGTCCAAGATCAAATCTCATTGATGATTTGC
Organism: Nicotiana knightiana; assembly: GCA_005239525.1. NCBI lineage: Eukaryota > Viridiplantae > Streptophyta > Magnoliopsida > Solanales > Solanaceae > Nicotiana > Nicotiana knightiana. The sequence continues at coordinate 110,076 of ML395155.1, read as the reverse complement.
ACATATTTTTGTGAATGTTATTTGATATAAAAATAGGGATCTTTACACAAATAGTCAGTCAGATTCAGTTTTTACTTTCTTTAGCCGGTATACATAAATTGTACATATATTATATATTCACCGGTTATTTATAGTTTAAGAAATTAGGTGTACGGCTATATAGGTTAATTCTTCATAAAACTATATGGCATCTGATATTCTTTTATTATAATTATTATTAATTGTTTGATTAACTTGATAAGGTCCTTGACTAAATTTTGAGACTTGACATTGTGATGGAGATCATGATAATTGGTATGGAGATACAATTGGTAAGAGTACCTACCTTTTAAAATATATGTGAGAAACGACTTGACTTCCAAGGGTCTCATACATATTGTTAAAGGATTCCTTTACTCCACTAACAGAAATAAAGATTTTTTAACTATAATGAGGGTAAATAGTTTAAAAAAATTGTGGAAATATCATTTAGATAAAAGTTCATGTCTTTATGATATATGTAAATATGTTCTTATACTATTGCCTTTTCTTTTCTACACTTTAGATTTCTCAATATATCTGTTATATCACTGCGTGAAATACTTGAGACCAACAAGTTGGTAGGACCAAACTTTGATGAATGGTATAGAAATTTGATAATTGTTCTCATGCATGAAAAGCTCATTGATGTGATCGATAAGCCGGCCTGCAAAGCTAGTCCCACCTAAGAATGATGTTGAAGGCACCAAGGTTTATCAGATTTACTTGGAAGAATGCCTTGTTATTAAACACATCATTCTCACTTCTATGAGTTGTAAACTCCAGAGGAAACATCAGAATATGGATCCAACTGCAATCATTGAACATCTTAAGAAGATGGTTGATACACAGTTGGACATTGAAAACTCTCCAGTTGGACCCCATGTAAATCATGTGATTGATCTTATCGAAAAACTTGAGAAGTTGGGATACAAGCTTGGTAAAGAGGTTTCTGAAGATTTGTTTTGCAGTCAGTATATGATGTAAAATATTTTCACTATAACAAGAAAGGGAATTGGAAAAGAAATTGCAAGGAGTATCTTTCAACTCTAAAGGATAAGAAATAAGGTAAAACATTAATAAAATATGTTTTTAAGGTTTCCTTAGCTACTACTAATTCTTCACCGTAGATATTAGATATTGACAGCGGTTATAACATCTGCAATATGTTGCAAGGGTTTAAGATAAATAGGAGGCTGAAGAAAGGAGAAGTTAATCTACAATTAGAAATGGTGCAAAAGTTGCAGTCATAGTTGTAGGATCAATTTTTTTAATAATTCTTCGGGCGAAGTACTTATGCTAGATGATTGTTATTATGTTCCTAAATTTGTTTCGAACATAATTTCAGCTTCTATGTTGGACAAGCGTGGGTTTCACATTAACATAGGCAATTGTATTTGCTCTATTTATTATGGTCATAATTTTTATGTGAATGGCTATCTCCAACATGATGTTTATGTCTTACCTAATGTGAATGCTAATTTGATTATGCATGTTTATATTCTTAAAAGAAAAATATATGATCAAGTAAGTCATACATACCTTTGGCATTATAGGCTTGGTCATATTGGAGATAAAAGAATTAACAAGTTGTACAAAGAAGCGTACCTTGATAAGTATGATTTTGACTCATATCCAACTTGTGAATCTTGTCTCAAAGGAAAAATAAACGAACCTCCATTTACTGGAAGTGGAGAAAGAGCTTCTGAATTATTGGGACTAATTCATACAGATATTTTTGGGCCCATAAAAACTCAAGCTAGAGGTGGATATTCTTACGTCATCACCTTCACTGATGATATGGATTTGTATATCTTATGAAACATAAATCTGAATCTTTTGAAATATTCAAAAGGTTCCGTAGTGAAGTTGAGAAATAGACCGGTGAAAGTATCAAAGTACTAAAGTTCGATAGAGGTGGAAAATATCTTAGTGAAGATTTTACTAGGTATCTCAAAGAGAATGAGATTCTCTCACAGTGGACACCTCCAGGAACACCACAACACAATGATGTGTCTGAAAGGAAAAATTGAACCTTATTAGATACGGTGAGATCTATGATGGGATCATTGATCTTCCAATAAATTTATGGGGATATGCTTTAGAAGAAGCAACGTACTTACTTAATAAAGTTCACACTGAGTCAGTCTCCACAACACCGTATGACATATGGAAAGGACGTAAGCCTAACCTTAAACATATTAAAGTTTGGGGTTGTCCGACTTATGTTAAGAGACTGCAGTCTGATAAACTTGACTCAAGATCTAGTAAGTGTAGGTTCATTAGGTACCCCAAAAAACTAATAGGATATTATTTATATCACCCTTCTGATCATAAAGTGTTTGTGTCTAGAGGAGCAACCTTTTTGGAAAGGAAATTTCTTTTGGAAGGAAATTACATTGGAGAAATAGAACTTGATGAAGTTCAAGAAACTAATGAATCAACACAAAATCAATATTAGGAGACACAAGTTGAATAACCTTTATTGGATATTTTGAAGTTGACAAGGAAGTTGTCATCTTCAACTGTTGAAGTTCAAGAACTAAATGTAGTTCAAGAACAGGTTAATGAACCAGTTCCAAACCAAATAGAACAACAACCAAACCTAACACAAGGTGAGCAAGTTGTACAAGAACCTCTTAGAAGGTCTACACAAGAACGTCATGCACCAACTAGATTAAGTCTAATTGTACAAGATGATGTATCAAATGAGTTTGATCATAATGATGATGACCCTAAGACCTATGAAGAGGCAACACAAGTTTTTGACAATGAAATATGGAAAATGGATGTGAAAACATCTTTCCTTAATGGTGAGGTAGAAGAGGATGTGCACATGACACAACCTAAAGGTTACACTTCTCCGTCTGATCATAATAAAATTTGCAAGCTACAAAGATCTATTAATGGACTAAAGCAAACTTCTCGAAGTTGGAATATTTGTTTTAACAAGACAATTGAAAAGTTCAATTTTGTTAGATGTGAAGAAGAGCCTTGTGTATACAAAAAGGTTAGTGGGAGCACAATTATATTCTTAGTACTGTATGTTGATGATATATTACTCATAGGGAATGATATACCAGCATTGCAAAGTACCAAGATTTGGCTATCTGAACAGTTCTCCATGAAAGACATGGGAGAAGTAGCTTATATATTGGGAATAAAGATCTATAGAGATAGATCGAGAAATCTTCTTGAACTTTTCCTGTCTTTGTACATTGATACCATTCTGAAAAGGTATAACATAGATAATTCAAGAGGCTATCTACCGATAGGCACTGGAATTACTCTCTGTCGGGAGGATTGTCCTAAAATACCTGAAGAAAGAGAACGCATGAGTAGGATCCCATACGCTAGTGCAGTGGGAGCTATCATGTATACCATGACATGTACGCATCTTGATGTGGCTTATGCACTTGGAGCGACTAGCCGATATCAGGAAAATCCTGGTGAGGAACATTATAAAGTGGTGAAGACCATTCTTAAATTACTTAAGAAGGACTAAAGACCAATTCCTCATCTATGGAGATTCTGAGTTGAACTTGAAGGTTATACTGATGCAAGCTTCTCTTTAGATAGAGATGATAGCAAATCTATTTCTTGTTATGTATTCACCTTAAATGGTAGTATAGTGAGTTGAAAAAGTTTCAAACAAGCTACAACAACTTATTCAGTGACTGAAGTAGAATATATAGCAGCTAGTGAAGATGCTAAGGAAGCTGTATGGATGAAAAAGTTATTAGCTGAACTTGGTGTGGTTACTTCAATAGAAGGTATAGTTCCATTGTTGTACGACAATATTGGAGTCATTTCTCAAGAGAAAGAACCAAGATCACACCAAAAATCCAAACACATTATGCGAAGGTATCACTTGATAAGAGAAATTATTGAACATGGAGACGTCTAGATTCAAAAGGTTGATGAAAAGGAAGATGCGCCAGACTCATTCACTAAAACTCTTGGTGCAAAAGAGTTTGACAAGCACAAGTAGAAATTGGGAATGAAGTACAAGAGCGTTTGTCTCTAGTGCAAGTGGGAGATTGTTAGGGATATAGTGGATATGCCCTAGATCCAATCTCATATTTGATGATTTGAAAATATTTTTGTGAACATTATTTGATATAAAAATATATGGCATATATATTCTTTTATCATAGTTATTACTAATTATTTGATTAACTTGATAAGGTCCTTGACTAAATTTTGAGACTTGACATTGTGATAGAGATCATGATAATGAGAGTGAAGTTTCTTACAATTTAATCTAAATTTTTTCTTGACCATAGGATTATTAATTTGGACATTAGTAATCGGGTTAGATCAATATTTATGCGATCATCTTTATTGGATAAAGATCAATTAGTGGCTTTACCAGCCCTATATAGATGTTTAGTTTGGTATTATTGGTTGTAGATGTTATTTTCAGATGATTCAGGAATATGATCTCATCAGCCTAAGTTAAGGATTATCCCTCCAGAGTTCACAGTTACAAAGTGGTACGCTCGGGCCGAGTATGGCACCGGGTGCCGGCCACGCCTCTTCAGGTTTTGGGCGTGACACTCATTAATTAAATCAGATAGATAGATGATGCATATAGAGATATGATCATTGAACCAACTCATTGGATAATTCCTAATGGTTAGAATTACCATAAACTGCCAATAGGATATTCTCTTGAAGAATGTGATGTAAGAGTTTCCTTTGACCTGAGACCGTCATAGTAATTGACAAGTTATTTATTTTGCTTTGATACTAAACACTTAAAGCCCTAGGGCGATAGTTGAAAAGATATTGGGTATGATTAAATGCTTGTAGAATTTATGATTGCTCAAGATGGAATATGTCAACTCTTGTTAATGAGTTTAAGCTTCATGTTGTCATGAATTATAAACGATCAAACTAAGACCTTGGCCAGGGCGATTGAATGAAAGAAGAAAAGAGTTTCTTAGGACATTCAATGGCCGATTATATTTGGTCGCCTATTAGGATTCGATAGTTGAACCATATCCTAGGGTGACTCAGAGCTATTAGGATAGAAGGAATTACTATATTATTCTTTAACTGGTTCTTGATAGTAAGTTGTATACTTTATTCTATCTGGTCGTTAAGGAGTGTTGCTAGACACCACCCTTGATTAATATATTGATACGATCAATTTACTACCGGCTTAGCATTGAACCTATGGGATCGCACACAAATAAGTATTTGATCTTTGCTAAATGATTAATTACTTTATTAATTGATAATTAAATTAAAGAATTTAATTAGTCAAATTATTCCAAATGAAATATTATTATATTCTTTGCTAGCACAGAGGATATGATAATATTGTGAACAAATTAAAATTTTCTATTTGGAATAGAAAATTAAATTATCTCTTCGTTGAAATATATATATGATAGATATAATTAATATTAATGGTATATAAGAGATGTATATAAAATATAATATTAATAAAGGCTTGTTAATAAATCCATTTTTGAATTGGATTAAGTAACGTGTAATCGGCAGTTTCATCCTATTTGGAATGGAATTAATATTTCCAATAGGAAAATGTGATATTAATATGAAAAGTTCATATATAAAAGAATCCAATTTTGAGCTGGAGGATTCACGTGAAAGACTCGGCAGTCACGTTTCATTTGAGACGTGATTTTCCAGTATTCCATAAAATTCCATGAAGTTTTATTTTCCGAATAAACTTTTATCCTAAGTAAATTATTACCTCAATTAAATAGAAAAAGGGTTTGTATACGGTTAAAATCGGACCCACTCAATTTTACTATTTGATCGAGATCGAAAATTTGCATCGAAAGATAACTTTGTAACGGAACATACTAAAGCACGAGGATACGGTACCGAGTGGAGAATCGAGGTACCTGTCAAGATCGAGGCTAGTAGAAATCTGAGTCAAACGAGACAGACATCGAGTAAGATTGAAGATAGTACGGTAACAGAAAGGCGAGATATCCGCGACAGGTCGTGGATCATGGCGTGAATCTCGAAACGGATCTAATCAGAAATGGTTAACCAGCTAATCATTGGATTTCCTTCTGTAATTAGAGTTATACCATAAGTAGAATTCATCTACTACATAAAGGGGAGTTCTAATCATGTGTAACACACATTGTTTACAGATACAAAAAAGCAATATAATTCTCTTTCTTGCTCATACTCTTGTTCATCAGCTTGTTACATTTTAATTTTTCTTGCACTAATCAATTCGAGGGTACTCTAACTCGAGGGATGACTCCTGTTCAAACACTGGTTTGCTTTACTTTTATGTTGATTACTATTATTAATCTTCTTATTTATCAGTTGGTATTAAGTGAAATCACATATCCTTAAAACCACATTATAAGTTTAATTGTTATCCAAATTTTAGGGTAAACAGTTTGGCACCCACCGTGGGGCTAAGAATAATAGTTATTGCTTAATACTAATTCCGGTAACACACACTACTTTACGCTTGTTCTTGTAAGTATTTTTATTTTCAAGATAAAACATGTCAAACTCACAAACAGCGCCTACACATGGTGACAATGGCCTCGGATTTCACGGAGAAAATGACAACGTAACCGCCCCAGGGATCGAGGTGCCTCAAGCTGATCTCGAGGGAGTACCAATTGCAAATCCCATCGACGTCAGTTCACATAGCGCCCTAAATGCAAATTTGGGTGCTGATCCTGAAGGTAGCGTACGCAGAGAAGGTCGATCTGGCGGTCGAGGTACATATGGCGGAGGAGATGGTGGAGTCAACCTCCAGTTGATATTTGAAATGTTACAGGCTCAACAAGACGCAATAGCGCAACTACAAAATCAGCATCGAACGCCGAGTGGGGTAGTCCAGAAGTCGTCCACAGGACCAAGCCAGTGCCGAAAAGATCGAACACCAATGAATCGGGGACTGAACCCACCATTATGAAGATGCTCGAGGAGCTCACTAAAAGAATTGAATCGGGAGAAAAGAAAATCGAGGAAAATGATAAGAAAGTAGAGACGTACAACTCCCGGGTTGACCAAATACCGGGGGCACCACCGATTTTAAAAGGTATGGACTCGAAGAAGTTTGTGCAGAAGTTGTTTCCCCAAGTGCGACTCCGAAGCCCATTCCGAAGAAATCCTGCATGTCAGAAATCCCCAAGTACAATGGGACCACCGATCCTAATGAGCATGTCACCTCCTATACATGCACTATAAAAGGAAATGATTTAGAAGATGATGAAATCGAATCTGTTCTATTGAAGAAATTTGGAGAAACTCTATCGAAGGGGGCAATGATTTGGTATCACAATCTGCCACTTAATTCCATCCATTCCTTCGCCATGCTTGTAGACTCTTTCGTAAAGGTACATGCCAGAGCAATAAAGGTTGCGACTAGGAAGTCGGACCTCTTCAAGGTGAAACAAAAAGACAACAAAATGTTGAGGAAGTTTGTATCTCGATTCCAGATGGAACGCATGGAACTATCACCGGTCACAGACGATTGGGTTGTTCAAGACTTTATTCAAGGTTTGAACGAACGAAGTTTGGTGGCTTCTCTACAACTGAAGTAGAATTTAATTGAATATCCGGTTGTAACTGATCACACCCAACTATGCCTTATAAAAAGGACAAAGAGGTCGCTGCAAATATATTCCGGTTAACAAGTCTGGAGTCGAATCCCACAGGGAATTAACCTATCAATCACAGCTATTGGACTCACACAAATTCACGTATTCAATTCTCAGAAATATTTAAGTAATAGATTAGATGTTTACTAACTAAATACTAATTAATGAAAATACAATAATTAAGAACTAATTACGAATGGGTTGTAGACAAGAATTGGAATGATCTAAGGTTATGATTTCCCCTATTATCGGAATCATTTCCGCTATGTTTGTTATAAATTTTCCTAAGTATTCTCTATTGATCATGAGCACTCAGACTGTCGTAACTCTCTCCCGAGTAATTACAACAATATACTAGACATATTCTCCTGAATTACACTAGCTAGCTTTAATTACAGTTCACTTAGATCACACCCAATGTTTCGTTATCCCTAATCCCACCTTTAAACCCTTTATTGATCCCTTATATACATTAGGAGTAATGTTGTTCAACAACTACTTAAATATGCACTCTCTCCCGAGTAATGCATAAATAGGAACAGTTAATCGCGGGCCCTTCAATCAACAGCAACAAGCATATAGTTGAACAAATAGAGTGAAAACTATGGCAAATCTATATTAATATAACGAGAAATTCAACATTGGATTTCAATGGTGTGGACACAACACTAGCATCCCTTTGAACCTTTCCCACGTTTCCTGTAATATCTCCGTTGGTTTCTTCCTGAAGCTCAATATCTCATCAATTTGCTGAGCAATCTTATTGGGTGGGTGAAATTTGTTCACAAATTGCTTGACTAATTCCTCCCAAATAGTGATGGAGTTTATGGGGAGTGAATTAAGCCAAGTCTGAGCCGCTCCTGTCAATGAGAATGGAAACAACAACAACCTTATTGCTTCCGGTGTCACATTATGTTGTCTTTGCGTGGCACAGATTGACAGGAAATTCTTCATATGTTGTTGAGGATCTTCAATGTATGACCCTGAGAATAGTCCCTTGTTCTGCAACAAATGAAGCATGTTATTTATGATTTGGAACAAATCAGCTTGTATCTGTGGGACTACAATTGCGGTTGCTAAGTTGTCAATGGTGGGTTTCTCCCAATCGTACAATGTTGCTTCTAGAACAATAGGCATCACCACCTATTCGATTGGGTCATTCACGTTATCCCCATTGTTCCTGTTGTTTACTTCGTCTCCCATGTCTGGTTCAAGTTGTTTTGTCGAGTTCTGTTGTTGTTTGCCTTTCTTGTTTTCACAATTCAATGCCTTGAAAACATTCTCAGGATCTGATAATGCTTAGAACAATTCACCAGTTCTTGAGGATTTTCTAGGCATGCACCTGTAACACCCAAGACTAAAACGTTAGAATTTCAATGTACTCAATTTAAGTTGAAGAAAATTGACTACACTAATAATTTTTGCACTTCTTTTAACTGCAATTAATAACACCGTTAACTCGCCGGCAACGGTGCCAAAATTTGATCACGCCCAACTATGCCTTATAAAAAGGACAAAGCGGTCACTGCAAATATATTATGGTTAACAAGTCCAGAGTCGAATTCCACAAGGAATTAACCTATCAATCATAGCTATTGGACTCACACAAATTCACGTATTCAATTCTCAAAAATATTTAAGTAATAGATTAGATGTTTACTAACTAAATATTACTTAATAAAAATGCAATAATTAAGAACTAACTATGAACGGGTTATAGACAAGAATTGGAATGATCTAAGGTTATGATTTCCCCTATTGTCGGAATCCTTTCCGCTATGTTTGTTATAAATTTTCCTAAGTATTCTCTATCGATCATGAGCACTCAGACTGTCGTAACTCTCTCTCGAGTAATTACAACAATATACTAGACATATTCTCCTGAATTACGCTAGCTAGCTTTAATTACAGCTCACTTAGATCACACCCAATGTTTCGTTATCCCTAATCCCACCTTTAAACCCTTTGTATTGATCCCTCATATACGTTAGGAGTAATGTTGTTCAACAACTACTTAAATATGCACTCTCTCCCGAGTAATGCATAAATAGGAACAGTTAATCGCGGGCCCTTCAATCAACATCAACAAGCATATAGTTGAACAAATAGAGAGAAAACTATGGGAAATCTATGTTAATATAACGAGAAATTCATCTTTCAATAGGTTCCATCAAACCCTAGATGAGGATTTTTGCTACTCATACTCGTAGTAACAATATCCAAAGTAATTTGCATAATTAAATTACAGAGTGAAGATAATGGGATGTAGAAATCAATGATTCGAACTCCCAAGTAGTATTCCACAGGCTATTCTTGCCTCCGGTTGCAAAAGTCCTTCAAAGTGGCATTTTTGGGTCTATTTATATGTTTGGAATAAGCCCTAAACGTGTAAGTCACTCCTAGTTACACCGGGAAAGTATTTAAGCCTTCAAAACTCGGATCGGAATCCTGGTGTCGCTAGGCTAACGCCAGCCTCAACCTGGCTTTAAGCTGGCGTCGTCAGGATAACGCCTGGTTGGGCCTGGCTTTAAGCTGGCCTCGCGAAGCTAAAGCCTGGTCGAGCTGGCTTTTTCCTGGCTTCTCCTTTTCACCGTTCTCAAGCGCATTTTCGACGTTTAAGCATCCATTTAGCTCTATTTCCATCTCCAGTTCACCTACATATAAAACAGACTCCATTACGCTCAAACATAGTGTAACTTATCGTTAAAGCATGTAAAATGCAAGGCACACAATGTGTTAAACCATGAATTATAGCCGCACATCAATAACCTGGGCCGATGTACATAATCAGTACCAGTCAAAGATCAGGGTCTAGGATGATCAACTGGGGACCCATTCCGGTTTTGTTTATCCGAACAGACCCTTCGGCGGAAATCAGAGGGATATCGACAGAGAACCTCGGCCGAACAGAGATCGATATCAACCATACAATGCAGATCCTAGAAACAGCGGCCCAGAATGCAATCTCATCCGAAATGATCGAAGGAACGATCGGGGACAGAGCTCTCAAGGGCTCATGAGCAAAAGTGGCTTCGATAAACATACCGATCCCACAGAGGCACCGCGATTATTAGAATACAACTTCAGCATCGACGCATCAGGTATTGTGTCAGCCATTGGGAGAATCAAAGATACTAGATGGCCCAGACCCCTATAGACCGATCCATCCCAAAGAAACCCTAATCGAATATGCAAATACTGGTACACGTGGTCATAAAACCGAAGACTACAGACAATTAAGGGAGGAGGTGTCTCGTCTATTCAACGAGGGTCACCTTCGAGAATTTTTTAGCAACCGAGCTAAGAACTATTTCAGAGACAGGGACGCAAACAGGAAAAACAACCAGGAAGAACCACAACATGTGATTCACATGATCGTTAGTGGGGTCTATATTCCACAAGGGCCCATGTTCAAACGCACTAAAGTATCAATCACCAGGGAAAATCAGACTCGAGACTATGTGCCAGAAGGCACTTTATCATTCAATGATGAGGAAGCAGAAGGGCTACCACAACCCCACAATGATGCGTTGCTAATCTCTATCCTTATGAATAAAATTTAGGTTAAACGTGTTTTAATTGATCTAGGGAGCTCAACCAATATTATTCAATCGAGGGTCGTGGAGCAGCTCGACCTACATGATCAGATCGTACCCACGGCTCGGGTTCTCGATGGTTTCAACATGTCAAGAAAAACAACTAAAGGTGAAATCATTTTACCAGTAAATGTACCTGGGACTATTCAAGAAACCAAGTTCCATGTAATCGAGGGCGACATGAGATACAACGCCCTTCTCGGAAGACCCTGGATTCATAATATGAGGGCAGTCCCTTCAACACTTCACCAAATGCTGAAATTCCTGACGCCAGATGGAGTAAAAATTGTGTATGGGGAACAACATGATGCAAAATAAATGTTCGCGGCCGATGAAATACCGATATTGGCGCTTTCATCAACAAAGGGATCGCAGTCCAAAGGAAAACAGGGAGCTAAATAGCAACCATAGCCACCAGCCTCGACTCAGTCAGAGAAACAGGGAACGGACGAGGACGATGACTACTGGATTCCTTGATCCTTCATAATCCTTGAGGATTCTGACACCACCAAATCGATAGTCGAAGAGTTGGAACAAGTCATACTGATCGAGCACCTACCCGATCGAAAGGTATACCTAGGTATGGGGTAACCCCCGAACTCAGGTGAAAAGCTCATTAAATTATCAATAATATGGATTGTTTTGCTTGGTCCCACCTAGATATGGCAGGGATCTCACCGAAGATCACTACACATCGACTGAGCTTGGACCCGAAGTTCCGCCTAGTAAAATAAATAAGGAGGCCCCAGTCCGAGGTAAAACATGCATTCATAAAGGACGAGGTAACTAAAATTCTCAAGATAGGATCCATTCGGGAAGTAAAATATCCTGAGTGGTTAGCAAACATACTTGTAGTCCTTAAAAAGGAAAATAAACTTAGGATGTGCATAGACTATAAAGATTTAAACAAAGCATGTCCTAAAGGTTATTTTCATCTTCCGAATATCGATCGCATGATCGATGCCACCGCCGGCCATGAGATCCTTAGTTTTCTCGATGCCTACTCCAGGTGCAATCAAATACAAATGAACCTAGAGGATCAGGAAAAGACCTCGTTCATCTATAATGTAATGCCTTTTGGACTAAAACATGCTAGTGCCACTTATCAACGCTTAGTAAATCAGATGTTCGAAGAACAAATAAGTAAATCAATGGAGATTTATATTGATGATATGCTAGTTAAGTCCCTGCGAGCAGATGACCATTTGACTCATTTGCACGAGACCTTCGATATACTAAGAAAATACAACATGAAGCTCAACCCGGAGAAATGTGCGTTCGAGGTCGGCTCAGGCAAGTTCCTCGGCTTTATGGTGTCAAATCAGGGAATCGAGATCAACCCCGATAAAATCAAGGCAATCGAAGACACAACAGTCGTGGAAAATGTTAAGTCCGTACAAATATTAACAGGGCGGATAGACGCCCTAGGTCAATTCTTCTCGAGATCTTCAGATATAAGTCACAGATTCTTCTCACTGCTCAACAAAGAGGAACAATTTTGCTTGGACCCACGAATGCCAACAAGCATTGGAAGAATTAAAGTGGTACCTCTCGAGCCCGCCACTGCTTCATACTCCAAAAGTGGACGAGCAACCCTACTTGTACTTAGCAGTCTCGGAAGTTGCGGTAAGTGGGGTCCTAGTTCGAGAGGAGCAAGGTACGCCATTTCCTGTTTACTATGTTAGTCTAACTTTAGGTGAAGACGAGACCAGGTACCCACCCTTAAAAAATTGGCACTCGCCCTAATAACGCCTCTAGGAAATTAAAATCATATTTTCAATGTCACCCAATCTGTGTGACGACCACTTATCCTCTTTGCAATATTTTGCATAAACCCAAACTCTCGGGCCGATGGGCCAAATGGGCCGTCAAAATCAGTGGGTATGATATCCAGTATCAAACCCTAACAGCCATCAAGTCTCAAATCTTAGCCGACTTCGTGGTCGATTTTACGCCAGCCCTCATACCCCGAGGTCGAAAAGGAACTTTTATTAAAAACGGGTACATCATCGGGCATATGGACCCTTTTCACAGACGGTTCTTTGAACATGAAGGGATCTGAGCTAGGCATCATTTTGAAGCCGCCCATGGGCAACACAATTAGACAATCTATCAAAATTTCTAACTTGACTAACAATGAGGCCGAATATGAGGTCATGATTGCAGGTCTCGAGCTAGCTAAGGGTTTGGGAGCATAGGTCATCGAGGCCAAATGTGACTCCCTACTTGTGGTAAACCAATTAAATAGAACCTTTGAGTTTCGAGAAGATCGAATGTAGAGGTACTTGGACAAACTACATGTGACACTACATCGATTTAAAGAATGGACCCGAGAACTACATGTGACCTACAACATGTATCTCGAGAACAGAACAGTAAGGTCGATGCCCTTGAAAATTTGGTGTCATCGGTCGAAGACAACAAAATTTGCTCAGGGACTGTCATACAACTTTCAAAGTCAGCGATCGAAAAAGGCCACGCCAAAATAAACTCCACAAGTCTAACATGAGATTGGAGGAATAAATATATCGAGTATCTAAAAAACGGGAAGCTTCCATCGGACCCTAAGGAATCAAGGACTCTACATATGAAGGTCGCACGATTCACATTGGCCGAAGATAGAACATTATATAGAATAATGTTCGATGGACCGTTGGCAATATGTTTGGGTCCCGAAGACACCGACACCGTCCTACGAGAAATTCACGAGGGCACTTGCGAAAATCATTCTGGTGCCGAATCATTGGTTCACAAAGTCATCAGAGCAGAATATTACTGGGCCAATATGGAAAATGATACTAAGGAGTTCGTTCGAAAGTGCAACAAGTTCCAAAGATATGCGCCGATGATCCACCAACCCGGAGAGCAACTCCATTCGATCCTATCCCCATGATCGTTCATGAAATGGGTAATGGATATCGTCGTCCCTCTACCATCAGCCGCAGGTAAAGCTAAATTCATTTTATTTATGACTGACTATTTCTCTAAGTGGGTTGAAGCGCATGCCTTCGAGAAAGTCAGAGAAAAAGAAGTCATAGACTTCACCTAGGACCACATTATATACCAATTCGGGATGCCTACCGAGATCATATGCGACAATGGAAAATAATTCGTCGGCAGCAAAGTAACAAAGTTTCTCGAGGACCACAAAGTAAAAAGGATCCTGTCAACGCCATATCAACGTAGTGAGAACGAACAGGCCGAATCAACAAACAAGACCATCATTCAAAATCTAAAGAAAAGATTGAACGACGCTAAGGGAAAATGGAGAGAAATATTGCCCGAGGTCCTTTGGGAGTATCGAACAACGTCAAAATCCACTACGGGGCAAACACCGCTCTTCTTAGTATACAGTGCCGAAGATCTGATCCCGGTCGAAGTCAAGGAACCTAGCATCAGGTTTCGATATGAAATGAAAGAGTCAAATCACGAGGCTATGAATACAAGCCTCGAATTACTAGATGAAAAATGAGAAGCCTCCCTCATTCGAATGGCCGCACAAAAGTAGCGGATCGAAAGGTATTACAACCAGAGAGCCAATCTTTGACACTTCAGAATCGAGGACATAGTTCTGAGAAAAATCACGCTCAATACTCGAGACCCAAACGAAGGAAAACTTGGCCCAAATTGGGAGGGACCATATCAGGTCCTCGATATCTTCGGAAAAGGATCCTACGAACTTAGAACGATGAACGACGAACAATTACTAAATAATTAGAACATATCACTCCTCAAACAATATTATTGCTGAGGTATGACCTTCTCTATTTTTATTTGTATTTTATACTAACTAGTTGCAGGTATTCGATCGAAGACATCAAAGTTTTCTCCAAACATGAAGTCCTTAGGTTTGAAAGCACGCATTGCACTCTTTTTCCCTTCGACCGATTTTTGTCCCAAATGGATTTTTCTGGCAAGGTTTTTAACGAGGCAACCATTGTTCGTGCTAACTTAGAGAAATTCAATAGTATCCGAGGCTTCTTTAAAATCAACCTCGAATACTTGGGGGCATCACTCTCGGATGATTTCAAGGAAAATACTTTGTGTCAACAAGGTCTCGATAGGTAAATTTTGTAAAGGGCCAAACGGTCGAATGAACCGTGTCCATGTAGATTACTCGAGCCCTAATGGAAAAACATGTACGCATGTATAATCTAATGAAAGAAGTATTTTTTCCTTACCAGATGTTCCATGCCTTAGAAAAATTCCTACTTTACAATTTCATACTTATGATCTATTGCGGAAACTGGTTCAAGGGTCAATCGCAACTAAAGTTCGAACAATTAACCCCGTACTCAAGGACTGCCGTCCAAAAATCAACATGATCGAATTATTAAACCTCGAGACCGTAAGACCTTAAAAAGGCAATCCTCGATTTTATAGGCCAAGTCCACCCCACTCGACGACTGACACTTCGAATTCGAAGTGTAATTGGGAAATAAGCCCAGGAAGAAGATCCCAAGGCTACGACCAAACTAACACGGTCTGGAGACGTCCAAATTCTTTAATAAAAACAAGCCTTCGAATACTTTTATAAACCGGTTAAAAGGCTTCCCTCGGAAAAATAACAAAAGGGTTTCGACAACGTCAGCCCTCAAAAAACCCTAAGGGGCATCGAATTGTTCTAACCCTCGAATAATTTTGTACTGAACATTTTTGTGCTAAGGCATAAAAAAATAAAGGGTTTCGATAACACTAAACCCCGAAAAATCTAATGGGTACAAACTTATTTCGTGCTAAGGCATAACAAATTTTATATGATTAACTTTTTAAGCCGAAAAAAGGAAAAAAAGCCACTCTTTTGAGGCCATATCGGCCTAAAAGCCTAAGGGGCATTATATTTTTTTTTGAGTTGGAGAAATCATCCTCACTCAACTAAAACCTAAGGGTCATCCTACTTAGAGTTCTAACAAACACTCACTCGACTACAAAGACTACATCAGTCCCACTTCGATCAAGTTGCCTAAGCTTCAAATTTACGAACAAAATTTTCACAGTGCATAAGTGAATTAGAATTTTCACAAGTTAGAAATCGAGATAAATACAAGACAAAGAAAAAGAAATATTTTATACATACGAAGATATTTACAAAGGACCGATCGAGGTCCTACACAAAGGCTCCTAACTATTCTCGGGGAAAACTACTTGATTGAGGTCCGCCCGATTTTCGGACCCACTCTTGCTGCCATCATCATCGTCTTCGTCGTCTTCGTCAGAAGAGGCCAACACTCTAGCATCAGCTTCATGCTCTTTTGCCTTTTTTATCTCCTCGGTAAGATTGAAACCTCGAGCGTGGATATCCTCAAGGGTTTCCCTCCGAGATTAGCATTTGGCGAGTTCGAAAATCCAATATGCTTGAGTTTGGGCAGTCTCGACAGCCTCCCTTGCTTGGACTTGAGCGGCTTCAGCATCAGCCCGGTAAACGGTCACGATCGCCTTAGTCTTGGCTTTTTCCTTTTCGGCCTCAGATTTGACCTTTGTTACTTTGGAAGCCAACTGAGCCTCGAGCTCCTCTATCTTCTTTGCGTGAGATGAGCTTTTTTCCTTCATTCCTCGAAGCTGGTCTTCGACCGATGACAATTGGGCTTGCGCAACCTCTTTTTCAGTAGCAAGGCGATCCATGCCCTCTTTCCACCCGAAGGACTCCGCCTTCATCGTATTGATCTCCTCGCGGAACTGCTTGATCCTCTCGATCTTCTGTTGCAGCTATGAGACTGAAATGTTAGCCTCCATTCCCGAATCAAGCCCATGAGCTTTTAAGAGTGTCATCACCTGCTCGATCAGGTCGGTCTGATCCTTGTGAGCCTTAGCCAACTCAGCTCAGAGGTCCTTGATCTCCTCTTCATTTTGCTTGCAGAGAAGTTTGAGGGCATTCTTTTCGTCCGAGAGCCCTCGGAGGTCGGCCTCACATCGTCTCAGCTCTTCTCGGGACTTGGAAATGCCACCTGATAAAGTGCCAAAGCCTATATAGAAAAGAGAGGAAGTTAGACGAAAAATGAAAGAATGTGAAATCAACGAAGGGAATTGAGACTTACCCTATTCAGGGCTCGTCGAGCCTCGTCAAAGAGGCCTGGTGCGTCACTCGAGACGGTAGCATCCTCGACCCCGGTAAACAAATCACGGAAGGGGTCCTCCCCTCCCGTGAACTCCTTCTACCTCGAGGGTCCTTAAATCTTAGGCATCTCGAATTGCCTCTTCGAAAAAATCAGGCAGAGTAGGCGAATCCCCGATTACTATTTCCCCAAATGAGTCACTTGTGGTGTTCTCCTCATTTCGATTGGTTTCAAGGCCGGTCCCTTCAGACATACCCATCGTTTGTTCATTTCGATGGGGGCCACCCTCGATCTTTGATGACTCAAGGCCTTTTCTCGAGTGCTTCTACAAGACACCCTCAGCCCGAGGCAGAACCTCACCAACCACCACCGATTCAGCGGCCTTTGGGGCCTCGATGGTTTTCTTAACTGGCCCCTAGCTCCGAGCCATCATCTTCATCTTCCTCTTCTTTCTCCCTTAGCCGTTGAATCATATCTGCAGGAAGGGAAACGATGTCTTTCTTTGGCTTACGAACCAGATTCTTCTTAGGCTTCGGATCCTCGGAGATTGAGGTCCTTTTACTCTTCTTGTCCTTCTCCGGCTTTGAAACCAGGGTCGAAACCTCCTCCTCACCAGACTGGGGGCCTCATGACCGCATCCTTGCCCAAGCATGTACACGATGAAATTGAATAAGTAAAAGAAAGGCACCTTAATTGAATACTCAAATACACAAAAAGCGAACTTACCATGATTCTTGGCCTCCCATCGGCCTTTTGCTAAATTACGCCAACAGCGCTCGGCGTGTGGAGGTCGAGGCAAGGTTCTGAACCCAGCTTTCGAGTTCAAATCGCACGAGGCATCCAAGAAACCGCTATATCATGAAAGAAGACACTAATGAGAAAAAACAAATGAATGAAATAATGCATGGAAGCTAACAGTAAGATAATACTTACACTTCATGTTCCATTTCTCGGGATATGGCATCTTCTCTGTCGGGATTAGGTCGGAAGCCCTCACTCTAATGAACATGCACATCTAGCCTCGATCTTTGTCCTCGTCGATGCTCGAGAACAGCACCTTGGTAGCTTGACGATGGAGTTTAATCAACCCGCCACGGTAGAGACGGGGGTTGTACAATATAATGAGGTGGTCGAGGGTGAAAGACATCCCCGCTCGAGAAAAATCGGAGCAGGATGACTATTTGCCAAAAGGAATGATGGATTTGGCCTAAGGTTATTTGGTATTGACGACAGAAGTCGACAATGGCGGGGTCAAGGGGACCCAGTATAAAAGGGTAAGTGTAAACACTTAAAAACCCTTCCATGTGGGTAGTTATGTCCTCTTCGGGGGTCGAGATCGCCACTTCTTTATTCCCCCAGTTGCAGTCTTTCTTTACCTGCTCGAGGTATCCTTCAGGTATCGAGCATACATATCTCGACAATGGCTCGCACCGACCTGGAACCGAGGAAGCCTTATCGATTTTGAAGTCGGAGTTTAACGCACACCCCCCAGGAATACACTCCTCAAGGCAGGGTTCCACCGACGTTTTCCCGTCGGCCGGTTGAGAAGATGAAGAAACTTCTTTTTGCGGTACCATTTTTGATGTCTTTGCCATTTTTGTATGAGTTTGAAGAAAAAAGGAGGTACCAAGACTTGATGTTTGAGAAAAGATTAACAGCGGAACCCTAACATTTGTAGAAGGAAAGAACTTAGGAGAGGTAAAAGCTTTGGAGATTAAAAGAAAGTGAAAGTAAAGTTTGGATCAATAAAGAAAGGGCCTATTTATGGGATTCACGGCGACGGTTCAAAGGCACTAGTGGCCGACCACCAACTGACACTCATTTATGATTTGGGAAACTCTACTGACGGGACGTTTCAGTCACTTCCGTCGCTTACGTCACGGGGATGACGTTGTAATAGGTCGAGATCAAAAAATCGAAGGCTCAATTCGTTTTTGTCATTATACTCCAAAAAAGAGGGGACTATCTCTATACGATTAAAATCGGGCCCACCCAATTTTACTATTTGATCGAGATCGGGAATTTACATCGAAGGATAGCTTCGTAACAGAACAGACTAAAGCATGAGGATAAGGTTCCGAGTGCAGAATCGAGGTACCTATCAAGATCAAGGCTAGTAGCAATCAGAGCCAAATAAGAAAGACATCGAGTAAGATCGAAGATAGCACGGTAACAGAAAGGCGAGATATCCGCGACTGGTCGAGGATCATGGCGTGAATCTCGGAACAGATCAAATCAAAAATGGTTAATCAACTAATCATGAGATTTTCTTCTGTAATTAGAGTTATACCATAAGTAGAATTCATATACTATATAAAGGGGAGTTCTAATCATTTGTAACACACATTGTTCACAGATACAAAAAAGCAATATAATTCTCTTTCTCGCTCATACTCTTGTTCATCAAGTTGTTACATTTTAATTTTTCTTGCACTAATCAATTCGAGGGCACTCTAACTCGAGGGTTGAGTCCTGTTCAAACACTGGTTTGCTTTACTTTTATGTTGATTACTATTGTTAATCTTCTTATTTATCAATTGGTATTAAGTGAAATCATATAATCCTTAAAATCACATTATAAGTTTAATTGTTATCCAAATTTTAGGGTAAACGGGGTTTATAGGTGATACTATATACAGGGTGATGGATAAAATTTGTCATAGTAAATCTTGAAAAGAAAAATCACTTTGTGAAAGTGAGAGTACAATACAAAGCCAAGAAAAAAATACAATTACAAGAAAAGTGTTTCTTGTTCTTCTATCTTTGAGTTGAGATTTTTGAGAAAAATTTCAACACAATATTTTCATTTAATTTGTTTGCGAGTTTCACTGATCAAAGAGCTGATAGCAAGGATCAGTCTTGGTGTGGATACGCATTGAGTCTTCGCACTATCGAAGAATTTTTTTAAACAAGACTATCTTCACCAGGTACGTCTTAGATCCGATTTTTGACATATAAATAAATTTTAAACACGAAAAAATCTCTCTAGGATTGTTCTTTCGCTGCATGTTACAAACATCTTTATGCAATCCTACACACATACTATATGGATTAAAGTTCATGTTTATAATAGGAAAACATATTAGATTTATCAAAAACCATATTAATAATTTCTTCCTGAAAGAAAATGTTACCATTAATATGAAGATACTTATATTTACGATCACTTCACAAGTTCCGGATGATCAACATAAATGTATGAAATTTTTAGGAAATCAAATTATATTTTTTATAAATCTCTGTTTGTCGCTGTAAATCTTGAAAAGAAATTACTAGCACAATAAATGTCATAGCAGGGAGAGGGAGAGGGAGAATAAGGATTCTAAAAGGTACAAGATACGGTTTCTCAGAGATCAGAAAATTCAGGAGAGTTTTGCATCTATACAATTAATATTAGGGTACTTATATTTATTATTATTACTTCACAAGTTATGGCTGAAGTTCAACATAAATGCATTTTCAAATTTATTCTTTGGCTGAAATCATCGAAAGGCGGATGAACACATAAATCCTTATCTCACCTCCAACTACCCCACATTAAATTAAAGAAAAGGAGAAAAATTATTAATAAGAAACTTAATTACACTGTTTAATGAGTTTAGAATGAGTGCTTTTTTATAATGTTTCTACACACACACACACACACACACACACACACACATATATATATATATATATATATATATATATATGTATATGTATGTGTATATTCGAGTCGCACACAATATTTTATTTTTGTTGGTATTTAAGCTTAGTGTAGCTTAATTTTAAGCACGGTGTAGCTTAAAGAGAGTGAATGAAAAATGGTGGGAAAAGAAATGGAGGGAAGTGAAATTTTGAATTAGTGCACTTTGTCCCTCATTGAAAGAAGGAAAGAAAATCTATGTGTATATATAGAGAAACTCTTCTTCTAGCTCTTAAAGAGTTGAGAATAAGGCAAGCCTCGCGTCGTTGTCATCGTCGTCGATCGGCTTCGGATTTGGTCAACGATTGATTGATTAATCTTTTTGGACAAAATTCCTCTCAAATTATTTAATAATTAACGAAAATTCAATTCGGAATAATCCATGACCGCGACCCGGTTCGGTCCGGTCTGTTTTTCTTTCCCGGATTATTTTAAATCCGTTTTTAATTTTTCGCAATATTCACACCTGTTCCAACAGTTATGGCTGTTCTGAAAGGTTACAAAACCTTTTCAGAAACAGCACGAAATTGGCTATAAATATGCCTTAACTCCCAGAATTTTTACTTACTAAATTTTCTAATCTTCTTCTTCTTCTTCACAAAATATTCCAGTGTGTTTTACAATCATCGAGTGGTTCGCCGATCACCAGAATTTTTGGTACCGATACGCTGCTGAGTTAAATCGTTCTATCCTGGAGGATATATTCCAAAACCTCGGATACTTGAGGGGAATAATTTTCTTAAGGACACACTATGTATTCAGTGGGCTAGTTTATTCCTATATTGTTTTTAGAAGAGAATTGACGTTCTAGTTTTACTAATTTTTTCTGTTTCTGTATTTTCAAAAAATTTACTCTTTTATTTATTTTACAGCAATACAGATTAATAACAAGTTTGACTACTAGAATCCATCCTAGATTCTAAATGGGTGTTTGTTAGCATCCTTAGTTTACGATAATGTTTAACAAGCACGAGTCTATAATAAAATTTGCTTCTCAATCAATAAGTCCGTGTTTGAGCTGATGATTTATGGTAATATATTCACAGTTAGAAAATGGAATGAATCAAAAAACCTAGTTATTTTCACTTCGATTTGCTAATTTATTATTACACTCAACTTGTTTTAAAATATTTCATTTTTCCATTTTGGTTATCTCAGTCAAAGTCAGGTAAATTAGAAGTCAATGTATATAAGAAAATTTTGTTGCATTGTGGAAGCAAAATACAAAATTCAAAATCATTTGAAGACTAAAATCACTTCACAAAGACTTATATTTTCTATTTTTCTTGATAATGATGTCTTGCACAAAAATATAGAACACTTGTTCCTCTTATGTTGACATTCAAAATAAAATAAAATTGTTCAAAAAAAAAAAACTAAAAAGAAAAACTTGAGCTTGTCAATGTTCTATGGTTTCATGTTTACGTAAGAGAAAAACATGGAAGTTGTCAAATGCTAGGACAACATATATTGGTCGTCTTCGTAGGTCGTATGCAATTTTTGGTGTACTCTAATTATTAATCAATTTGTGGAGAAATTTTTTTTAATGACAAATACAAAGCATGCCAAAGCTGATGTAGAATGATGTTAGCTTTATCCAATTAGGGTGACAATATTATGACTTGTGGAGGAAGAAATCATAATATTCATGCCTATAAATTGACATTTATATTTCAAAATTTAAGCTATCATTTGTGTCATATTATTTCTCGATTGTAAAAAAATAGCAAGCTTGCCGCCTTGAATGATATCACAACCAATCATTTGAAGTATAGTGGATAATTTTGTTGATACTCTCGTTGTCCTAAAAGTACTTGTTCCACATTTTCATTTTTTTAGTTTATATATTTCAAAAGTTTGTCCATTTCCCTTGTTTGAAAAGCTTGGATATGCTTATTAACATGCCACCAAAGGCTCAAAAATCATGCTTCTACTTTCTCTGAATACAATTATTCTATTTAATTTTCTATTTTTTCTACATGAGAAATTTTATATAAAAAAAAATTAGTATAATTGTAGGTCAAACGAATATCTCTCATGGTGTAAGAATATTTAGTAGAAATTAAACATTGCCTCCTCAATATAATAATGGTATGAGCTTTTTCTTAGAATAAAAGTCATAGAGGCATAATTGTCTTTCCAATGGCCAAAAGCCAGACATGTTTTTGAGTGAAAGTCTCAAAGCTAATATTGTGGTGTGGTTGTGGGGGTAAAACATTTAGAGCTGATAAAATCAATTGTTCAGCCTATTTCTCCGAGCTTTCGCAAGTTAAAAGCGCTTATTTTTAGAGAGTTAAAGGTATTTGGCCAAGCTTTTAGAAAGCTAAAAATAATTTTTAAAAGGCCAAATGCATATACAATTGCTATATTTTTTCATATAAACACTTTAACTAAGACTTGTTCTTTGCGGGTTAAGTTCAAACCCACCCCGCGTCATTGCCATTCCTAATTTCCACCGACATTTTGTAAAGTTGTTAAATATATCGCATTATGCGTTACTTTGCATGTGCCAAAACATTTGTCATGTTTATATCGTGGCTAGTAGGGACAACTTTCACGTAGTTATAGATTCATCAAACAAGACTTGGAGGCACCTCATTTCAATGTCTTTATATATTAAAAGTGATGAGTTTCTCATTTGAATTTTTGGTTGGCTTGCAATGGCGATAAACATACAAGGAGCAACAATCAAAGGATTTGGATTACATATGATAGAATCCTTTTAGCAGAGAATGATGATTTTCTTTACCCAAATAGTCGGTCGGATTCACTATTTATTTTGCCTAACTGATATACATAGATTAATATTACTTATTGTACGATTATATACATATTATACATCGTTCGGCTATTTTTAATTTAAGCAAATTGAGTAAGCATCTGTTTAAGTTAATTCTTCTTCTTCTTCTTTTATATGATAAGAAGAAACCGTCTTGCTTTTGTTGGGCTCAACTCTACTTTATCTGATCTCAAATGTTATGGGCCTAAATGCAGACACATTAGGCCTGAGTTTTCTTAATGGACTTATTAGTCTAACTAACAGAATATATTGTAAAAATTGCGTGGGGTAGCCATTTTTTAAAGTGGTATTTACTTTTTATCTAGCATTTTTAGTGCTGAACAAAAGTAACCACTAATCTATTAAAATTAATATGAAAAGACAGTGTTACCCTTTCTTCTATCTCTTTTCCTTCCCAAATCCTCTATCAAAATTTCAAAACCCTTTCTCCCGATCAAAATTAAACTGTTAAAGAAAGCAGAACACACGTAACAGTAGTTGATTTCGAATTAACGTACTGTGATAGATTGCAAAAAGTGAGAGATAGAAATTAGAAACTAGCAAGCTTTCAATAATTAGTAAAACTCCAATTTCGATACACGGGTTCAAGATTTAAGTGGAGCTGCTAAAGTGTGAAGATGTTGCTAAAGATTTTCGGAAAAAGACTTCCAAATTAAAAGAAGAATAGTTCAAAAACTAAGGACAAGTAGTCCTTAACTTAGAGTTACAAGCACAGAAATTAAGGACAGGTAGTCCTGAACTTAGAGTTCCAAGTTCAAAAAATAAGGATATGTAGTCCTGAACTTAGAGTTATATAGTTAAGGACATGTAGTCCTAAACATAGAGTTACAAGCTCAAAAACTAAGGACAGGTAGTCCTTAACTTAGACTTACAAGCTCATAAATTAAGGACAACTGGTCCTGAACTTATAGTAACAAGCTCATAAGTTAAGGACACTTGGTCTTGAACTTAGGGTTGGAAGTTCAAAAATTAAGGACACTTGGTCCTTAATTTAGAGTTACAAGCACAGAAATTAAGGACAGGTAGTCCTTAACTTAGAGTTACAAGCACAGAAATTAAAGACATGTAGTCCTGAACTTAGAGTTACAAGTTCAAAAGTTAAGGACATGTAGTCCTAAACTTAGAGTTACATGCTCATAATTTATGGACAACTAATCCTGAACTTACAGTAACAAGATCATAAGTTAAGGACACTTGATCCTGAACTTTATGAGCAGAAGGGTTTTTTCGTCCGGGTGGGTAAAAATTTATTAAAGCAGTGATTAAAGGCTAAAGACATTTTAAAGAGTGGATTAAAAGTAAACACATGTTTTATTACTGGCTATACATGCACTCCCCCCGAATATATTCGAGTCTCTTATTTTACATAAATAAATGCTCAAGCGGAGAAAAAGAATAACAGTGCACTTCTATTTCTCATTGTCAACCTCTCCATCTTTTTCACTTCACTAAAAGTCCTAAGCAGTGTCTCCAACTATGTCAACATTGTATAGCATAGGCTCCAAAGCAACTGAAAACCTAATAACCGTTGTATTATATATCCCATACATGATTCAGTTCAGAACACAGACAACAGAATATAGAGTAAATATCAACTGCTCTTGATAGTATCTGAATGGATATACATAAATGAAAAATGAAAAGGCAAACCTCTTATTCCCAAGTAAAATGGTAGAATTTTACTAGTGAATTATGGCAGTCAGACTTACAACAAGCACAAAACCACTTCTCACTTGGAGAAAATTGCACTACTAAAAATCCGGGAAAATCCGTCCAAAAAAACCGATCAAAGTTGGTCGGTAATGGTCAATAACCATCCAAAACGCGACCATTTACGTGTGGACGGTATTTTGAAGGTCGGAAGGGCATATTACCAAAGTTGGTCGGAAATTACTGACCAACATTGGTTGGTATGCTCTACACGACCATCTGACAAGTAATTGGCTTACCGACTAAAATTGGTGGGAATATTATTTTATTAATTTAACTTTACCGACCAAACTTGGTCGGTGTGTTAAATTTACTAATTTTTCCTACCGACCAACATTGATCGATATTGGAAAATATATCTTTTGTATAAATTATTAAAATTTAAAAAAATCGACCAACTTTGGTCGATATTGGAAAATATGTTTTATCTTAAATAATTAAAATATAAAAATACCAACCAAAATTGGTCAGTAAACTGGACTGGGAAGGCGAAAAAAGACCAAACATAGTCGGTAATGATGAATTTTGGGAATTCGTTGTATATTAACCGACCAACATTGGTCGGTTTTCTGATTTTAATTTTGGCAGAATATGCCTGTTTTGGTAGCTACACCACCTGCCAAATAGAAGCAGCATCCCAATACTCCCAATTCAAATATAATAACCACCAATTCACCACAGATCCAACCAAAAACCCAACAATAACAATAATAACAACCAAACATCCAATTAATACTTTAAAACTAACAAATTAAAGTTCAATTGAACATCACAATCCAAAACCAAGCAAATACTAATTACAACAAGTTCAAAATTGTTCAATCTAATTCAAAACTGGTTTTATTAGTCTAGTTTAAAGTAAATCAAAGTATTGGTCAAGGGGTGTTTTCTACAACATCATCATCATCGACTGATGAACTTTCATCTACAAGACGGTATAGAGAACGGTCTTGTGGAGGACGGAAAGAATGATCACGAGGAGGACGGGAGGAACGATCACGTGGAGGTTGAGCCTCTGGCGATGTCTCACGAGACCGGACAAACGGAAAATCTCCAGTAGATAAGAGAGTTCTGATCTGAGCTTGCATACCAAGGAATTGAGCATCTCTAAGCCTTTCTCTTTCCTTGGCCGCTTCTAGCTCAGATGTGAGTTTTGTCACTGTGTCCCACAAAGCCGAGAGGCTCCCCCTATTAAGTCTATCGCCTTGTGAGGAAGTCCCTATTCCTTGCATTCCACACCTATAGCGATGGAAATTTTTTAGGAAGCCTGTATAACTTCCCCCATTTTTGGACCACCAACAGCCTCTAACCATATTCTTTCAGCATTTTCGTCCGAAGGTTGGGTTGGCTCGCCAATTCACCAGCTGGCTGACTATGAATGACAAAGGACCGACATCGGGCGAGATCTGCACCGGGATATTCGGTGGGGTGCGGATATCACAGCCATCTGTTAGTCGTGTGCAACCGTTTCCATGCTTTCCGAGGTCTCGGAGCTCGTTCTAGGTTCGAGGAACATTGTCTCATCAAACTCGGTGGCGAGAACTCCATTCGGACCTTGGTACAAGAAGTTCCCAGCTTCGATTCCGATACCATATAATCATATCCTTGCTTTGCTTGACCCCCCTCCCCTCCCCACGGGAGATCGGGGCATGTGTTAGCTCCGGTTTCACCCGTATACAGATAGTCCCTTCGTTTCTCAGAGATTAGGTTTACCGAAACGATGGGAAATGATAGATAAACCCGATTCATTTCTTCGTACGTTATTATGTATTTTTCGTTTACGTAATAACAAATCCTAAAAACTCAATTCAATTCATAGCCTAAGAGTTTAAACATAAACTAAAAGTTCAATTTATATTTTAAAATTTCAGTTCATATCCAAAAAGTTCACTATCAGTTCCCACCGTAAGTAACAGACTGTAAAACCAAACAGTAAGGCGACATGGTCCTCTACCAGTCCCCTCAAAAATACACAGAGACATCAAGTAGACAAGACGCTGGATTTTTACGTAAAAAAATCCCAACTCAAAGGGGCAAAAACCACGACCTACACTGGTAGGATTTCAACTTTACTAACTTATAATCTCAACTATTACAAGGCACTTTGTAATGACTCTCTTACAAAGACTTCAACACACTAACTTGCAATACACTTATTACAAGCCACTTTGTTACTCACTAGTTACAAAGACTTTAACTTATGACTACACTAGTCACAACACAAACACGGATGGTTTATGATTTTGAGTTTCCTAAAACAAAGCTTCTAATAAAGCAAGATAGGAGTTACAATGAAGAACAAAACACAAGATTAAAACTCAACTAAGGACACACATATACTCATGGTGGAACTGGTCCGTAGTGGAGTTGTCTTCTTGTTCTTGACACACTTGAGCCTTCAACAATGGATCAGATCTTCATTGCTATGAAGAATGTAGTAAATGCCCAAGTGAATATCTTGTTTTTCATCCACAAGATATTATATCTCAAAGACATCACAAGAATGATGTCCATACTTAGTTGGTACACTCTACAACCAATAGGAAGTGATTGCTACACCGTTTATGCACTATAGCGTGTAGAGTTGCAAGCAGTCACTTTCTGCCACTGCTTTCTAACTGTAGAGTTGACTTGTACTTCTGTCTGTGGAATGTCAAGGGATCAGGTCCCTAATGTGTTCCTTGTGAGTTCAAATGTACACTGCCCAGATTTCTTCATGCAATGTGCAGGCAGTCACTTTCTGCCACTGCTTTCAAGCTGTAAAGTTGACTTGTACTTCTATCAGGGGCATGTCAAGGGATCAGGTCCCTAGCTTGTTCCTTGTGAGATGTACACTGCCCAAATTTCTTGTGAGTCTATGTTGACTGGTTGTGCTGGTTACGCATCAGGTCTTTTATCTGGTTCTTTACATAAAATTTTGTTAGATCATCAAAGCAAAATACTAACCCATCAATTTCCCCCTTTTTAATGATGATAAACTTTTACAATTGATGAGCAGTTATATAATCTAACTTAACCAGATAAGAGACCAGGACCCCATATTGTTCCCCCTGACTATGTGCTTCACTCTGGTTGCATCAGGTCCTTTATCTAGTTCTTTACATAAAAGTTTGTTAGATCATCAAAACAAAATACTAACCCATCAATTTCCCCCTTTTTGATGATGACAAACTTTTATAATTGATAGGCAGTTATATAATCCAACTTAACCAGATAAGAGACCAGGACCCCATATTGTTCCCCCTGACTAGATGCTTCCCGCTGCTTCCCCCTTAGTTCTTGCCCACATTATCAACTTGCCCTTGCCTACAATCAATTATCATCTTCCCCTTTTTGGCATCATAAAAAGTCACAAACAAACAGAAAGCATAAAGAAGTCTAACATAGCTAACCCATGCCCTATGTGTGCATATAACATGATAGAAAACAGAAGTAAAAGGAAAACAAGCATTGTCCTTAGCAAGAAAGAAGTTGATTCGTGGATGATAATCCTTTTTAAATTCATCAGGAGCAGTAAAGGTGGAATTCAACATGCCATCGCACAAAAAAAACAAAAGCAACCAACGACCAAAAAACACCACAACATAAAACAACTGGACATTCAGAGGAGCCTAGAAGGCACTAGAAGAAGAAGGCTTGGAGGAGGAGGCAGCAGGGGTTTTAAATGACAATCTCATTTTCCAGCACGCAAATATGGTCCCTTTCAACAGTGAGGAGAGTTGCATAGAATTTATGCACCTCATTTTCATATACCGTGGGTACAGCCCCCCTAAACAGATGATCCCATTTTTGGAACTCCACTATATCTAGAACTTGCCTCATCCCTGCCATCTCAGAGATGTTCGGGTCAAACATACGACCCCACAAGACTTTTTGAGTTTGCAATCTCTCCTGCCCAAGTCCACTGTCACTTGGTATGGTCTTCAGTAAACCGGGTCCCTCGGCAGTTTCCTTCTGTCATTTTCTCGACTTCTCAACAGACTTCCCTCTCTCTCACGCTCAATAACCACCACTCTTCACAGATGATACACCTTTTTTTTTACAGCTTCCTCAGAATCTCCAACCACAGACTTGTGGACCTTTGTAGATCTTTTCACTAAGGACTAGGTTCCTCCACATCATCTTTATCAACCTCAACCACTGGAATGTCCTTGTTATCCACAACTTTCCCTTGCTCCATCAACCTCTTCTTCTTTTTCTAAAGTTTTGCAACCGGGTAGAAGGTCGCTTGGAAGAAGACTCAGGAGTGGCTGATGGCTTGCGAAAAATCCCTCAGAGGTACATAAATGGGAGGAATAGACTCCAAGGTTTTAGTTTATATGATGGGTTCCTGGGCTGTTTCTGCTGAAGGAGAATCAGGTTCTCCAGCAGGTTTTTCTTTGACTGTGTCATGAATCGGAGACTCAAAAAGAACCATAGTCCCCTCATCCCCTAAAAATGGATTTTCTTCCCCCTGAGACTCAAGAAGGGGGAGGCTCCTTCATTCGTTAAAGAAGGGTAGGAGTGAGATGGTTTTATGGAAGGAAGGGTAATAAAGAGAGGGTAGAGGAACGAGTTCTGACAGACGCACAGACTCTGAAAAGTAGGATGGTGTGGCTGTTGAAATAATTTTGTTATCTTTTGAGAAAAGCAAGAGAAAACACATTACTACTAACCTGTGGTATAGGAACCAGGTTCCTGACCTGTTTTTGTAAAATTTTCAGCTCTCTCTTGCAGTTCAACGTCGTACCTTTAGCTTCTATAATCATCATGCGTGTCTACCTGCAACGGTATTGATGTGAGTTAGGCTTAGTCAGAAAACACTTTAGCTAACTGTACCTGAGTGTGACTCTCATAGACAATGAATGAGAACCAGGTCCTCAGTTAGGTTTCATCAACCCCAGTGCTATCCTGTTTCTCTCAAAGTGTTCCCTACTTAGGGCTTTGGTGAAGATGTCTGCAATTTGATCTTCAGTGCAACAAAACTTCATGCAGATATGCCTCTTTTCAACATTGTCTCTGAGGAAATGATGCTCACATCAATATGCTTAGTTCTCTTGTGTTGAACCGGGTTCTTCGCCATGTTTAGGGCATTGGTGTTGTCACATAGAAGTGGTACACTGTCAATGTACACTCCAGAATCTTCCAATTATTGTTTGATCCACAGCAGCTGAGCACAGCAAGATGCAGCTGCAACATATTCTGCTTCGACTGTTGAGAGAGCTATTGAGTTTTGTTTCCTTGTACCCCATGAGATTAGGCATGATCCAAGGAAATGATCCATTCCAGAAGTGCTTTTCCTGCACTCCTTGTTCCGAAACCTATGAAGTGTTTTGCACAACATCTCTAACTCTTTCTTCAACTTCAGTGGAAGTAATTGGGGTACCAGGTTCCTCATGTGGATTTGAGGAAGAGGTTGTATTGTCTTCACTTACTTTCCTCTAGCACATGCATCAAAAACTTTGTGCTCCTTGAACTTAGAGCTACACAGACCACGAACCAGGTCCCTCTATATCAATCTACTCAAGAGAGAAAAGCTTGCATGACCCAATCTTTTGTGTCACAATTCTGCATCATCATCAATTGCCTTCAAGCAGCTCATATCACCAGCTTCCAAGGATTCAAAGTCAGCAACATAGATATTCTTGTGTCTTTTAGCGATCAAAACTACCTCACCAGTTACTAGACTAGTAACCGTGCATACTTTAGACAAGAATTCTACTTTGTTTCCTTTATCACAGATTTGAGAAACACTCAAGAGACTGTACTTCAACCCATCCACATAGTACACATTCTCAATTGAGTGCTCAAGTGATCTTCCAACCCTTCCAACACCGAGAACGTACCCCCCTCCCCCCCCCCCTTTTTCATTGCCAAAGAATACATCTCCTCCTTGCAGGGCTTTCAGTGAGAGAAAATCCATGGTGTTCCCAGTCATGTGCTTTGAGCATCCACTGTACATGATCCATTATAATCATGTTCCTCTCACTGGTCCCTGCACATATGAATCAAGGGTTAGATTTAGAAACCCAAACAAGTTTGGGTCCCTTGTAGTTAGGAAAAGGGTGAATAAGAGCTCTTCTAGTCCATGCAGGCAAGAATCGATTTTTCTTAGTGGGACCTGGTCCCTTCTTAGCATTCCTCTTGTCAGCAAACATTTTGTTTTTCTGAACTGATTGATCCCTGGCAGGGCAGCTTTCTTTGAAGTGCCC